>APFE031333106.1:48838-205266 GCA_000404065.3 Pinus taeda
GTAGATCTCTGTAATTTGAAGATATTATGCCACTTTGACTTTACAGGTACTCTTTGAAGCGGAGTGAAGGGAAGAGCGGCAAACATCTGTCAAAGAGGAGAAGGAAGAAGCAGAGAGCCAAGCGAAAGATCAAGGTTGGTTTCCTTTGCTCCTCTCATATCTACTTCTCATAAAGGAAAGTGAAAGTAACTTTAATCTATTTTTTTTTAAGATAGCTACCAGTCTTAATGGGACTAGCAACTCTTCATAGACACTAGATTTCCCGATAACAAATGTCACGAAAGTGTTTTACTAACACTGCTTCTATCTCCTCATGGGATTGATGAATTTGGCCATCCTCGTCCTTGATCGAAGAGATTCTATTGTGAGTTCTATTTGCAATGGTATATCTATGGAAAAATTTAGTATTGTGTTCTCCTTCTTTTAGCCATAGAACCCTAGATTTTTGTTTCCAGAAAATTTCTTCTTGTTTACACAGCATTCCCATTCTTGGTGATATTTCTCTGCTAGATCATTTTTGTCTTTATCAAAGCCATCCTTGATTAAAGCTTGATTGAGCTCTAGGATTTTGTTTTCCACAATTTTCTTACTTGTGAAAATATTGCCAAATTCCTTCTTATTCCAATCCTTTAGCTTCAGCTTGATGTCTTTTAATCTTTTATGCAGCAGGAACATAGTTGATCCCTAAATCTGCAGTTCTTCAGCCAACCATTTTCCAATGTTGCTGATGAATTCAAGGAGTGAAAGCCATATATTTTCAAACTTGAATGGTTTGCTTCTTGGGGTGCCAATGCCCTTGATCTCCATTTGAATCGGCCAGTGATTTGAGCCTCCAAAAGGAAGAATACCTGCTATTATGTCCTTGTCTAGAAGCATGAGCTCCTCAGAGATCATGAATATGTCTAGCTTGGAAGCTACTTGGGAATACCCTCCTCTTTTGTTGTTCCATGTACATAGACCATTGTTTGTCTCAATGTCCACCAGCTTCATGTTTTCTGAAAAGATTTGGAAAGCTGAGGAATCTTTGTTTAGTGATCTTGTACCCCCCTTTTTCTCTGAGAGAGATCTAATCATGTTGAAGTCTCCTCCTATAACCTACGGTAGCTCTGCATATCTGGTCCAGAGGTCCATCAAGGAATCAATAAACCTGATTTTGTCATCTAACCTTTGAGGACCATAAACATTCGTTACTAGATAAGTGTCCCTATCTCCTACAGGCTGTATAAAAATTGATAAATAATTCCTTGATGCCTCCACATCAATTATTACTATTTTTTGGGGATTCCAAAGGGTGAGGATACCCCCTGCTGTATTTTCTACTTTGAATTCCATAAACTCATATTTGTTGAGCCACTTACTATGTATTTTCCTTAACTTTTGAATCGAGCATTTCGTTTCTTGGACAAAAATTATATCCGGAGCTGCCTGTTCCATTATGTTATTCAACATTCTCTGTTTTCTCTTGCTACCTAGACCTCTGATGTTCCAAGTTGTAAAATTCATCATTACAGATTGGTAAAGGAGTAACTGGTTAGATCTTTCATCTTACCTGAGTCTATCATGAGCTTGCAACATTCCATTAGTAACTCGTTCTGCTTTTTTCTGCCTCTTTTTTTCTTGGGTTTCTTGGAGCTAATCTTGGTGTTGTTTCTACTACTTTCACTCCTTGGTTGCCCTATCTTTCAATGTTGTTTTCTTCTGCCAAGCCCTTTGCCTAAGTTTTCCATAAGAATAACTACTTTATTCGATTGCATTCTTCTTTTGGTAGAGATTATACCCCACTAGTTGTTCCCTTACTCAAGAACCCTTCTAGATCTAGGTTTTCTCTTTCAAGAATATCTTGTAACTCATTGTCCTCTGTATCCATCTCACTCTGGGTCATTTCCTGATCCATATCCGTCTCTGATTCTCTCATCATGATCCCTTTCTGTTTTTTGTTTACCTATTCTTGATCATGTTCTTCTTCCTTCTCCTGCTTATCATAACCATCCTTCATTACTTGATCTTTAACTGCTGTTTCTTCCTCTTCTTCAAGAAACTGGAACTGATTCGACCTCACCTTTTGACCTTCACTTAGGTGTTGTTTTGGCACTTTTTTGCCGCTTTTACCTTTGTGAGCTACTTTGTGAAAGCTATTTGTTTCTTTCATTGCGTTACGTTTGCTTTTGTTCTCTGCTTTACTGAGAGGGAAGTCTCTTAGAAGGTGTCTATGTTCATGACATTACGACATCTAAATGGAATATGCTCGTAGTCAACTGTCTGCACCCATTCCTCATCATAAACCTCCAATATGACCTCGTCTGGAAGTGCTCTAGATAGATCCATCTCTACACAAATCCTAGCAAAGGAGGTATATTTTCCCCTTCTTGTGGCTTTGAAGTTTTGACATACCTTCCTAATTTATTACCTATGGCTGCTAGTGATTCTATTTGCCAATAATCCAGAGGTAGAGAATAGAGTCTTACCCAAACCAGGACTGAGGTAAAGGTTTCCTGCTCTAGAACGAAGTTCATAATCCACGGCTGCATGTAGAGCCCTGCTGCTACATAGAAGTAGGGTTGCCTTCAAACACTTTGTCTTTGTCTTCAATATTTGCAAACACCATAGTGAAGAATCCCTTGGATCCTAGATGAATATTAATGCTTCCTTTAGGCTTCTAGTGGTATCTGATCCATGCTTGTAAAGCCTTTTCAATGGGCCATAGTCCCATGAATTTGCATATGATTGCATAAGTCTTCATGTGCTCCCTATGCGGCTGCAGTGCTGGGTCATTTAAGATTACTCTGGAAGTGATTTCAACTTTGGTCTTGCACGGTTCCTTTTGTTTCATGTCTTTTGTTCCCTGTTTTTTGTCATTTTCCTCCTTGTCCTTTGTGCCATCATTCTCCTTCGCTTTGTTACTTTCTATTTCCTCTTCCCTGTTTTTTCCTTCTTCCTTAGTGTTACCTTTACCTGAATCTAGAGGTTTCTTGCCCTTGTTGGTCACTGCCTCTTTGTAGGAGGGAGTGGAACTCCCTCCTCTGCATCTGTCCATGGAGAAAATCCTCCGCAGAAAACCTCAACCCTGGTCTCCCTCTCTTTCGTTCTCCCCATCCAGGATGTTATGTGCATCCTATGCTACAATGTTTTCACTATTTGGGAAAAATTAGAAATAAACTTACAAAGGAAGTTAATCTTACCCAAAAATGACTGCATTTCATTCTTTCCATTGGGATGTCAGATTTGCGTGATAATTTTTACACACTCTGGGTCCACCTTGGTACCACTCTTGGCTATTATATGTCCTATAATATTACCCTTATAAACTCCAAATATGCTTTTCTTGGGGTTGAGTGATGTCTCGTATTTCTTGAAGCACTCAAAGATTTGCTTCATGTGATGTAGATGATCTAATATCTCCTTTGAAAAAATTGTTACATCATCTAGATAGACTACCATGATTTGGCTTATAAGCCCTCTAAAAGCAATATTGATTTCCCTTTGGAAAGTAGCTTCAACATTTATAAGGCCAAAGGGAATGTATCGAAAAGCGAATGTCCCCCACTTTGTTCTAAATTTGTTTTCAACCTATCTAGTTCAACAAGCAAGACTTGATTGTAACCTAAAAATCCATCGAGCAGAGAGAACATTTTAGACCCATAGACCATTTGCAAGATATTATCCATGGAGGGGATAGGATATCCTTATTATAATCTCATTTTAGGTTTCATAAATTGATGCATAACAGAATCTCGTTGGACTTATTTCTTATAGGTACCAGGTTGGAGACCCAAGTAGAGTTCCTAACTTTCAAAATGATTCGTGTGTCCAACAACTTCTTCAAATATTTCTAAATGAGAGGTTCCAGTGTCTAATGCACTTTCCTCAACTTTTGTTGAAAATGTTTGACCTTGTCCTTTATAGGAATCATGTGTTGAATGATACAGGTGTCATATGTTTTCAATTCCTCATATGTCCAAGAAAAAACATCTCAGTACTTCTTGAAAAACTCAATAAAGGCTCTCCTTTCTGCAAGAGAAAAAAATTATCGAGATTGATTAACTTTCGATCAGCCTCAGTTCTAAGGTTGGTTGCTCGTGCAATAATGTGGAACTTTGAGTCTTGGTGTTTGGTCGTCCCTAGAACTAATTTTGTAAGTCAAACACATTATAAAGGGTAGAAACACCTTTGGGTATGGGGTTTCCCTTGCACATGTCAAATGTTCCAACAATTCCCTTTCATGTTCTTCTTCATCTATGGAAAAAAACTTGAATACATCCGCATTGACCATAAAATACAATATCTATTGATCATCATTAAAAAATGGAATTTTTTCATGTTTTCCAGAACAGTAGGCCTATAATTGATTTCAATAGAAAACGTCTCTAGGTGGTTTAAACCTAGCTGCAGTGTTAGCTAATGTATCAACATTGGCATTGTTAATTCTTGGGACTGATTTAATACCAAAAGCTTTGAAAAATAAATCAACCACCAAAACTTTGTTTGGTAATTTTTTAGGTGTTGTGATAAGGAATGGATGGTATTGTGTACCTTCCTTGTGATGATTTTAGAATCACCAATTATCTTAAAACATTAAACCTTGAGCTTAATGGATTTATTCAATCCAAATAACAAAGCATCATACTATGTGGTGTTGGCACATTGAAATTCTAACCTACAAAAAATTTAGAACTTATTTTTTGGGTGTCCATTAAGAAATTGTCAGCCCCAGCTCCATCTTGAGTCTTAGACCCATCATAGTATAAATTCCACATATCACTACAACTAGAATATAAGCTAAAAATATTTACATATAAAGTAAAAAGTTCATTACCATTAGCTAGAGGGAAGGGAAGGAGTTCCAACTACATATATGATGAGACGAGAAATTGTATGGCTTCATAAAAGTCGATATCGGATTCCAAGAAACACATCCCCAATTCCTCCTAGGAAAAATTAATTGGTTCATTTGGTGCTTCCAACTCGATGATCGTGTACTTCATGATATGACTTAGTATCGACTTTGATCTAATTGTTCTTTCCCTTGTAGGGGAGCCACAAATGTGACTAGTTTGTAGCAAAATATCCTTGGAGCTTAGTAGACCAATCTCTACTTAGAAATAGCCCATATGCTTCAGGAAAATTGATGACCATAATATCCATGAATTGATGCACTCTTGATTCAAACTAAATTCTGATCAGTACATTATTCAACTCTCTAACAAATAGAACTTGAGATCTATCTATTGAAAATAATACTGAGAGGGGGGGTGAATCAGTATTATCTAGTTCTTTTAACAAATCTCCCTTATTTACACTTTGAAGTATTTTTGCATATCAGTGCCATAAAATAATGAGCAAGAAAAACAGACAGTCACATCAAAGAACACCAGATATAAGGTGGAAACCCAATGTGGGTGAAAACCACCTGCTGCAATATGTCTCTATCTTCTTTTCAAATTAGAAACTCCTTTTACAATGGTCTTGTACTGGTGCAGTCCTTTACCAGTACGCAGGCTGCAACCTGCAGAGAGCTACAACTCTCTCTCGTTTTCCAGTCTCTCCTGGAAGGGAGCTACAACCCCCTACTTCTTTTCTTTCAAGGACCACTTTTCATAAATTTTCAAACTGGATCCATAAACATCAAATGATCATTAAGTACCAGTAAGTCACCCAGATAACTAGATCCACAATAACAGTAAACTAAACCCAGAACACCTTATCAACAAAAAAATCAGTCAACAAAAGATCTTAAGACAGATACGCAATTTCCTTTTCTAGCGCCTTTGTGGCGTCTCCGCACTGCGCCTTCTGTGGCGCCTTCGCACTGCGCCTTCTGTGGCGCCTCCGCACTGCGCCTTCTGTGGCACCTCTGTGGCGTCTTCGCACTGCGCCTTCTGTGGCGTCTCCGCACTGCGCCTTCTGTGGCGCCTCTGTGGCGTCTCCGCGCTGCGCCTTCTGTGGCGTCTCCGCGCTGCGCCTTTTGTGGCGCCTCTGTGGCGTCTCCGCACTGTGCCTTCTGTGGCGTCTCCGCACTTCCACAGCTGCAGCACTCGAGAGATCACCCTTCACAGATTCGCTTTCCACTTCACTTTCATATAGATTGATCTTTTTAAATAATAACCCAATATTTCAGATCTTAAGATATTCAACCCAAAAGCATACCCAAGCCAAATGATCTCCTTTGCTTTATATAGGCAAGCTCTTCCTCAAATCATGGACCAATACCACGGGCAAAAACCATAGGATCAAAAACTGTGGGACTAATACCATGAACCAACCATGAAAGTGCGTGAACTTTTCTCCACATGAAATAAACTTTTCTCTGCATAAAATTCCGTGAACTTTTCTCTACATGAAATAAACTTTTCTTTGCATAAATTTCCGTGAACTTTTCTCTACATGAAGTAAACTTTTCTCTGCATAAAATTCCGTGAACTTGAAAATAACTTTGCTGCACTATAATTTATCATCTAAGTGATTTTCCATCAAGGACAACACTTGTCTCATAATGCCAACAACCTCTAAGTAGAAAAAATGAATTTTTCAACAAAAATAATTTTTTAGAAAAGAAAGAAAAAGAAGTATACGAATCTGAATTTATCTCTAAAAATTGCACTCTTATCTGGATGGGATACTGAATCATTATTGGTTAAAAGGTAACTCTGTCGAGGCTATGGATGCCTACTGGCAGTGCTGCTCTACCTTTGACAAATGAGTACATCTAAAAGCTAATCTGCAAGAGCCCCCTGCTTGATCTTTAAAACCAAGTGAAGACTGATGTAGACAAAGGAATTTTCATTTTGAAAAGGATAATCAAATGGATGATAATTAGGTGGATTTTGTTTTTTTTTTCATAGAAATGTTACTTATCTTATATTTCACGTATTTCCTATTTTCTGAACTATCTTTGTTTTGTAAGTTTTAGAAATTTCAAAAAACTATTAGAGATAATTGGTTCTTCCAGTGAATCGTCAATTGTTGTGCTACTCAACAACCCCCCATTTATTAGTATAATGGTTAATATGTTAATTAATAAATGGGGATCCTTTGTAAAAAACCATCTAAGAAAATTTTAGCACTTAGGCGCTTTCCTTTCAACTTTTAGAAATAAACCAAGATATCGAGTCAAAACCCTCTAAAATTTAGCAATTCTCACATTTTCGTATACCACTGGAACAAGTACATTGAAGAGTTAATTAACAAACAAAATCCGTGAATTTTGATAGAATGAATCACCAATTTTAACTTAGACATCATTAGACTTTTCATTAAAAATCTAAGATTTAAGGCATTTCCTATAAATGAAGTGCTTATCGCAATTACATATCAGCATTCACAAAGGACGCAACTCGCAAATCATGTTGTAACATGCAAGATGCGATATTATGATAGAACGAGTCAGCCTCATTGCATCGCGTCAACTTACTTAAAACTCCAATATTGTGAACTATGTGAGCTTTCGAAATGCAATAAAGCCCGAACCCAATAAAATAAAATGCTATAAATTGTGAGTTAAGTCCGCCACGTAGTGAAAAGCAATTTAAAAATTAATTACTCCTTTACGCAAACTAAGCTCCAAATGATAAAGGATACCCTTCTTATCTCGCATCCCGTAGAATTCTAAAGAAATTTGAGAAAGCACACAGTCAAATATGTGATAATGCGATATTGCATCGTAATCACAAAATCAACATTCTCGCAGTTAGAACCTGCCACCTTAAAAATTTTCGTTCATGTTTGCGATGCGGTAATTTAATGAGTAATAAAAGCAATAGTAATGAGCCTTAGTGGCTAGTTAATGAGTTTATGGCATTTATGTTAAAGAGTGGTTCGACGTAATGTGATGTCTTTTCTTCTGCGTTCTAAATAATAGCTCCTATCTTGTCATCTTTTTGAGGTTAACTGTATCATTTATTCTCACTGTCATTCTCGCTCATGTTTATCCAATAACTTATGTTTTTCTCCATTTTAGGAAAACTCTACAGAGAACATCACCGTAAACAATGGTGAAGAAGGGGAAGGGAACTGTAGCTGAGAAATCAGAAATGATCCCGCTTTTCTCTGATACCACATGCAACAGAGAAAGAGGAACTATGACATGAGAGGCCATGTACAACTCGTTAGAAGAGAAGCAGCCCAGGCCACTGGTAACAAAGGCCACCGCAGAAGCTTAGTAGTCATCTGATGCCTCCTATTTCGAAACAACATGCTTGTTGCTGCACTGCCTAGCGGCGAGACCAAAAATAATCCCATACATGGACATGGTCAAATGGGTAATTGACAAGGTAAACATCACACACGGAACCTTCAAGAATCACATGTAAGAGGTCATGGGGTATTTCTTAACAGACAACTTACGACTAATGTACCAATTACTAGAGCCACAAAAGTTCTACAACAAACAGTTCCTGAGAAATCTGCTAAAGAAAATGAGGACCAGTCAGACGTCATGCATACCTAGAAATCAAGCGAAGGCAAGCTCAAATGGGATAAAAATGGTATGTACTCCATGACATCCATTTCTCCCCCCTCATAGTTTCGTAGCAACAATGATATGTAGGTTGTTCGGTAAACCCGATAGCACCAAGTTTTCCATGGAATGGCTCCCGCTAATAGATTCAACGGTAAATGAAACAATAATGAATTGGGCTCACATTTTATCAGACAATTTGGCTAAGGCCATTATAGAATATAGAAGGAAAATAAGTTCCTCTTTAAGGGTTTATCCCCCCTTTTTCATGAGTGCTTTTGTTATGGATGTAATCTATTTTTGTTCTCAATTTCCCAATATGGGATAGAAGTTGACTATATAGAACCCACCTCCCATCCATATATACCATAAGATTTGTGGGAATCTCAATTTCACTCCCATTTTTATAAAATCTGTCAAGGGGTCATGCTACCCATTTATAGAGCATTGTACGACAAAACCACCCCTAGGTTTTCTAAGGAGGACAAGGTAGATATCTTTCCAGTAGCTAGATGGTTTGGGGAAGAAACATTCACCTACATCAGATTCTTTGGGAGCATTTCTTCCCCACATGTCCTCCCATATTATGTCCCCAACAAACTAATGGATAGTGAAATAGCCAAACAAAAAGTAGGGCAAGGCGAATTAAGAAGAGGACTGAAGGAGCAGAATAAGGCCATTTGGCCTACATTCCCATTATAATGTGGTGCATTTTCACTACATGATTATGGACATGCATTAAAAGAAGCCGAGATCATTAAGTCTTTGAAATTGGCTACACTCCTGGGAAGGAAGTACGACCCAAATGACATTCTTAAGGAATTTAGTATAAGAGTAAAAGTAAAGAAATTCACCCATGAAGAAGATGCCTTTGATGAGCTCTTCCTACAGGCAGAAACATTTTCACAAGTTTTTCATATGACATCACTTATTTTGACCCCAAATGATGTTAAGGATTTCCATGTGTATAGAAAAATAGATTATTAAAGGTCTCTTTGGACCTAATGCAGATTGAACCAATAAGGGAACCAACTCCTAGTGTGAGCTTGGAGGGTAGCTCCAAAGAAAACCCTGAAGAAGAAACTCAAGAAAGATCTACGCATTAGTAGTCTCAAAATGGGGGAGGAAACACTAATAAAGAATCTGAAAAAGGCACAGATCAAAGTACAGAGGAGACGGTCTAGCATGCCAAAGAAAAGAAACAAGAAGAGGTTGCCTCTACCTCAACACAGTTAGGTAAAACCCCAATTATTGACTTAGAACAGGAATGGGAACAATTCAAAAAAAATCTCAGCACAGATACAAACCCTGAGCAAACATCTGAAATGAAAACTCCTAAGAAAACCCAGCATAAGTCAAATCCAGAAACAACAAGTGAAGAAGCTACAGGCATTGAGGAAGTTGAGATCATTCCTGCTACTCCTACTTCAGAAATTATTTTAAGAATTGAGGAAATCCCTCCTCTTGATGTATTTTATAGTCCTACCCACAAAGTTGTAGTCAAGAGACAAAGGAAGAAAAGAAAACTAGACATTGTACCTATTACAATTCTGGAAAATGAACCAATGGACATCGTATGGAAGGACTCGCCTATGGAGCCATCTAAGAATCTCACAAAGCTGTCACAATTTGCAGGAGCCTATGCCACAACAACTATTGACAAGGTGATAGAGGTCCAAATGATGCTCAAGGAAAAAGAATCGATAATTCTGTTGATAGAACAATAATTAGCTCAAGAAAAGTCTAATCAACAAGCAGAATTACCGGTAGCCTAGCTCCAAAAGGAATTTGAACAAATGAGAATACAACATCAAGCCAACTTAGTAGAAAAGGATTTGCAGATACAAGCTATGATAGACAAGTTTTAGGATAATCCGCAATTCGATGAATTCATCAAGGAATCACTCAACCTTAATTCCCTACTAATGCAGCAGAAAGAAGTACTTTTCCATAAAATCTCGCAGAGAAGTCCTTATTGCGAGACTAGTGATAAGTTAATAAGCCAGGTTATTAACATGAGACTTGAGTATGACGAAATCCACAAAAGGATTTCTGAGTTTATCACTTGGCAAGAATCAAAGGATGGGAGGAAGGTTGTCCTGCCAAAGCCAGAAGAGTCTGATAAAGATATTTTGTTCACAGATTTGGATTCTCGGTTGAGATAGGTGGAAAGGGCAACAACGATAACAACGAAAACAACAAACAACATAACAGAAGCAACTAATGAAAAATATTCATGGCGCCAATCTGGTCAAGGAATGTGTACCAGGATTTCTTCCTAATTCCAAACAGTTAGAGCAACAATGGAAACAAGTAGCACAGGAAAAGGAGGAGGAAATCAAACAGTTAAACAAACTAGATTGGGAGGCATACTAGCAGTTTTTAGTGAAACCACATAGCCAGTGGATGACTCTGAGGTGTTTAACAACCTCAACACAAAAGATGGTGCCAACGCTAACAGATGCTATATTTGTTGGGCGTTTAAAATTTACGATCAACGAACCACCTCAGCTCAAGCCCATGACTGATATTTGCGACCTTAGAGATCAAGTTCAAAGGAATTAGTCATTAATTGATTTTTATTTTTAGTTTTATTTTTTCATATTCTGAGGAAGGTTGTTTGAAACCTCCTCAACTGTTTTTGTAATAATCTATTTTAAGACATATAGTTTAGTATTTAAACCCCTCTCATGCATTTAGAGAGGGGTCTAGAAATTTTATCAAAAACAATTTTCAAAACATTGCACTTCTGTACTTTTGACGAGGTTTTGATGAAATGAATGGAACAAGATCTATTTTCTTTAAATATCTAGCATGCTCTACTAAAATGTTCTTTTGTACTCTTAAAATGTGTTGGATTGATTGAAATTGGGTCAATATTGTTGAAGCACATGAGCAAGATTTATCATATATGGTACTTTTATCTTATGATCATGTTTTATTTATGTATCAAGAAATACTTATTCTTTCAATTGTTTTATGTATGAAAGTCTGAATTATAGTTTTAGCATTATTGCACTTTCGTATGATGTTAGCTCTGATTCCATTGTGAATACATGAACGATTTTATATGCGATATATTTTCCTCAATCGTTTTGTCTAACTATTTATCCAAAACGATTATTGTTAAACTATTTAATTTCTTGTTGCAATTGAATGATATTTATTACCAATTTTTGTAAGACATCATTGTAGATCGCATATTATATTTGATTCCCGGGTATACTTATAGTTAAATAGTGTTAAATTAGGATATATACATGTGTTTAGTAATTAGATTAGATTACACTTAGCTTAATCATTTCCTGTTACATCATCATATATCATCCCACCAACACTATCAAATATTTTCTGGGAAACTGGTCCCATCATCCCCAACCGGAGGCACTATACCAAACGGAAACGGAGTTTCTTCCAAGGTCCAGACTGGGAGGTTTTCCCCCATGTTGTCGCAACAAATTTCAAGGCTTCAACACCACCCTACCTACGACAAGGAGATCTATGCCCTGGTGCATGTTGTGAAGAAGTGGACACGTTATCTTATGGGACAAGAGATAGTAATCCACAGATATCACCAACTGTTATAGAATCTGCAAGCCCAGAGAAAGCTACAGAAAACGAGGCATTACAAGTGGATGGGGTTTTTACAATATTTTCATTTAGTAATTAAGTATAAGCAGGAAACCACAAACAAGTTGGTTGAGATGATTTCAAGGACACCCACATCAACTATCACCCCTTTGGGAGCTCTGATGCACATAGAGCCATTCACCCATGATGGATACAAGAGAGGCATATTTAGAGGATGAAAAATTGAAGGAGGTGTTTTAGTAGTTGTAGAGAAAGAGTCACGTGCACGATGGTGACAACATAATTGACTACCATCTCTAGGATGGATTACTCTATAAGTTGGATAAGTTATGTGTTCCTAAAGGTGAGCGATTGCAACTAATTAGAGAGGATCACACCTCCAATTTTATAAGGCACTTTGGTGTAGGAAATATAGTGACCAACATTTAGAGGTATGTGTATTGGCCCTAGATGCAAGAATAGGTATCTAGGTTCATAAGAGGATGCATGCATTGTTGTTCCAACAATCCTAGTAACAAGAAATAAGATCTATATCATATGTTACATGTACCCATCTTCTTTGCGAAAGCATTTCCATGGACTTTGTGGGAGGTTTACCAACAAGCAGGAAGGGACATGACTACTTGTTCATGGTAGTTGATAGGTTCAACAACATGTTTGTTTTAATGCCCTGTAAAAAGACCATATGTGGGAAAGAAGCAATGAGCTTGTTCTTTGGGCAAGTCTGAGTGCACTTTGGGATACTAAGGAGCATCATTTCAGATAGGGACACAATATTTATTGGTGCATTTTGGACCACATCATGGGAGAATATGGACATGAATTAATAGGTATATAACATTACATCCACAAACAAATGGAAAGACAAAAGTAATCAACAAGATTCTGGTGCATCTATTGAGGGGTTACAATTAGAAGCATATGAAGACCTAGGATCCACATGGTGTATATACATCACTCTTACAACAATCATCCACACTTTTATTGGTAAGTCCCCATTTGAAACTTGTATTGGATATTTTCCACCTTCACCTTTAGATATTAGATATGGGTAGCAATGAGGAGTTAGAGAGGATATTACATCAGATTCCTTGAGGGAAGAAAAAATTGTTGACAAAATTGGGAAAATCAATATACAGGCACATGAGACACTATAGAAATTCATAGGAAAGATATAATTCCAGGCATGATCAACACTAAACGAATCATTCCTTCAAGATGGGAGAAAAAGCATTATTATAGTTGAACAAGGAGAAGCTACAAGGCCTTGGTAAGAAAATAAAGGCTTCGTGATATGGTCCCTTTGAGATGTTTGAAAATGTGAAAGATAATACATATAGACTCATTCTACCCCCAACACATGTGTATTTAGTCAGTGGTGAATGTAGAGAACCTAAAACTCTATGAGCCCTCCATGCTAGATCAAGAAAGAGGAACATGTCCTACTTTCTATAGATGATTTGACATTAGATTCTTATGCAAAGTTGAAAGAGGATACATTTTTATAGAGGAGGTATAGAACTAAAATATAAGGAAACATTACCTTTGGCATATTAGGTTGAAATTACAACTTCAAGGCAAGGAAAAATGGTACACTCTAGAGAAGGTGGCATATAAAAAGTATCCTCACCTCATTTAATAGAAGATTTTGGGGACCAAAAGCCTCTGAAAATGGTTAAGTGTGATCCAGATTAGATCATTATATCTTTTTTCCTCCATTTTGATGCTTTTAGAGTGGAATAATGGAGGAATCAGCTCACATTATCATTTTTTCAGCGGGAAAAAGTTTGGAAAATTAGGGTCTAAAATCTTCTGGGAGTAGTTTGAGGCATCAAACAAAATATTTTGGGAGTAAAACTAGGTAACTTAAGTGTGCACCTTACTATTATATTCTACACATAAATACCTTTCCAATGGTGCAATAATCACCTCAATTAGAATCTGTATGCAAAAGTTATGCCACTTGGGAGTTGACCTTCTTGTTTTAACCACCATATTCGAGAGGATGCCATTTTGGCCACCATTATTCATAGAAAATGGGCTAGCCACATGATCATGCTATAGAAGACTCTATAATATTCCATATTATAATTATATTTAAGAGTTGAGGGAGTCAAACTTAACCACTAGTAGGCTATTAAGTTATGTTATGACCAGGCCACTAAGAGGAAAGGGGTTCCATTCTATTCAAGTACATTTTCTTCCATATATGAGTAGAGTAGCTAAGAGTGGAGAGGGAGAGAGAAAATAGAGAAGATTTTTGTATTGAAGGATCCCATGGGCTACACTCGTCACTTCCTTGTACTCACATCAATTTTCCAATTCAAAGAAAGAAAGCAGAATGACTTCACCTTCTAGCTAGGTTTTCTCCCCAAATGGATCTTAGGTTATCTCTCCTCATTATTTTGTGGTTTGTGAGTTTTTACTTCATTATTATCTATGAAGCGAACAAAGTTCCTTCTATAAACTAATTACTCCAAAAGACTTGGAATATGAAATTATCCATTAAGGATATAAATATTATATTAAATATATCAATAAGAATAAGAATGATAATGATTTACAATGAGAACAAAAAGCTTGCTTATATATCACGCAAGTGTCTCTTCATGAAGAGTCATGTCCTATTAGACATGCTCTTCAACCTAATTATTAGCTTACTTAACTATTATTTATGATTATTATCTTTTACATTATATTTATATTATTTATATATTTTATTCGTTACATTGCCTCCTTCCTCAAAAAGCTTTGTCCTCAAAGCTTGTCGATGAAAAAAGGCTTGATCTCTTTTTCGGCTTCGAAAGTCTTTCTGTTTTTGAATAGTCATCATCGTCGATACAAGTTGATATGATCTTCTTAGTGACAAACAAAATTGTCGCACTGAGAAGGAATCAGACCATCCCAGATTAATCTTCTGTATAGCATTCTGATCACTGGAATTTTGTAACGACTCGTTAGCATAAGAATGGATTGAGATTACATCACTATTATCCAGAACATCAGTTTGTTGTTTCGGTTCTGACTTGTTCAAATATGTAGCATGGTTGATTCGTCTGTTCTCATGATTCGGAAGCCGATATGGAACCTTTTTTGTTTGATTTTTCCTTACTGGGCATGTGGAAATTTTTATATTTTCTTCTAGCGAAGATGTTGTTGAGTTTGCTATGAAACATTCACTGGGGATGTTCATCGTTTGAATTGCAACATCCACGCGCGTCTTTTATAACTTCCTTTTTTCTTCCTGAGTGTACAATTCACTGTCGGTATTTGTTTTTTGTCATCAACTTGAATTCCTACATTTGATGCTTCCTTCTTGATAAGTTGTTGTACCTGGTTTTCTAATGACTTCTTATCCTTCGTAAGTATCTTAATTTGCGTCAGCAATTTTTCACTATGGTTTTTAAGTCGAGAAACTTCTTCATTTTTGTCAATAGTGATTTTGTCAATTTCATTTTGCATATTTTGTAATACTTTTTTACCTTCATGAGAAATTACTTTTGAAATATCTGATATATCTTCTGGCGTTACTGAATTAGGTTTCAACGTAACGTCTTGGAGCGTTATTTTCTTCTTCTTGTAAGAAAATGTTAAAAACTTTTTCTTAGTATTTAGAATAAAGGAACCTAGATTTTTCATCCATGGTGATCCCAAAACAATGTCACTATCGTTAAAAGATAGGGTTTGCACGGTGAATTGTGAGGTAAAAGTATAATCTCCAATATTTAAGTGTAAATTGCTTATATCGTATTGTTTGCCAAAAAAATTTGTTTCAACTATATTTGATTCAGGAATCACCAATTGATTAGCACATTTAGGACTAACATAATTACTTCCTTCAGTAGGACTGATAGAGATTATGATGTCTCTTCCTGCGAGTGATCCTTTTATGTTAAATAGTGTGCGAACACATGTACTACGAGTTTCAAGAAACCTTTCATTACTAGTCTCCATTTTTTCCTTTATGCTTTTATGTAAACAATATGTCAACTGGAGCTAGTTTTATTATAAAATATCACTTATTTCTCCTATATATGGTTTTCAAATATTCTCCTCTTCTTCTTCTTTTTTTTGTTCGCTCTTTAAAAAATATTATAATATTTTTTTTTTTTAATATATTATAAATATAATTATATAAATTTATATATACTTTTTGAGACCCACTTTTCCTTTTATATGTAACTATATAAGGCTTATATAGTATCCTTTTTTATAATTATAATAATATTTTTTTCTCGAAAAATTTGGATGAGACGTGACTCTTGGTATGGTCACAATCTTTAGATTTGAACGATGATTAAAATTATTTAGATCACACCTTTTTTCTCCAATGTTATCGAAATATCTTTTACTTTTAAAATATCATGGGCTATTACCATGGGTTGTTTTTAAAACCTCCTGTAAAGGTAATATTTACCTTTCACGTAAGAGCTTTTGTATCCTTCTTTTTTCTTTAACTTTTAAAATACCATGGGTTGTTTTTAAAACCTCCGTTAAAATGTTCTCCACGTAAAAAGTAAAACGTATTCCTTTCGTTTCTTTAAATTTTTAAAATACCATGGGCAATTACCATGGGTTGTTTTCAAAACCTCGGTTAATGTTCTCCACGTAAAATGTAAAACTATGTAAAACTATGTAAAACTTACCACTGGTTTCTAAAACCACGGGAAATTACTATTGGTTTCTAAAACCACGGGCAATTACTATTGGTTTCTAAAACCTCAGTTAATGTTCTCCACGTAAAAATGTAAAGTTACCACTAGTTTCTAAAACCATGGGCAATTACCATTGGTTTCTAAAACCACGGGCTTTTCCACGTAAAAAATTTTAAATATACTTGAAAAGGTTCCTGCTTATCTTTATTATGCACTTTTTATCAATAATGTAAAACCTTTTTTTATATATATATTTCTTTCACTTTTTTTTGTCAGAATATATTATTTCCTTTTTTTTTTTTTAATATTACCCTTCTTCTTTATTCTTTATTTTTTTTAATTAGTAGCAAATGACCAAAGACCTAAAAAATGGAGAATCTCCCAATATATAGCGAAACGCTTCAATTATGACAGCAACAAGGTTGATGATAGGTTGATAGCCAAAGGCCTGGTGATGAGCCAAACGTGGCTCTGATACCAAATGAAGCGAACAAAGTTCCTTCTATAAATTAATTACTCCAAAAGACTTGGAATATGAAATTATCCATTAAGGATATAAATATTATATTAAATATATCAATAAGAATAAGAATGATAATGATTTACAATGAGAACAAAAAGCTTGCTTATATATCACGCAAGTGTCTCTTCATGAAGAGTCATGTCCTATTAGACATGCCTCTTCAACCTAATTATTAGCTTACTTAACTATTATTTATGATTATTATCTTTTACATTATATTTATATTATTTATATATTTTATTCGTTACAATCTATTTTCTGCATATTATAATTTGCATGAATACACAATAAAAATTAATTAATAGATCAAAAGATATAAGGATAAAATAAACCCTCATAGTGTATATTTTAGTTTTAAGCTTAATTTATCAAATCTATTGTGACGAATTGTCTAGTGGAATATCCATGGTAGTATACGTATCATTTTTCTTGATCCTTCGCTCCATACACCTCCTTTCTTTCTAACATTCCCCACTCTACACACTTCCCACCATCGCACTACTCCATACTTCACAAAAATTTTAAGTGTGTGAAAGACTCACCCATCCATTTCTTTCACACACCCTTCTTCCTCACAACCCATTCTTCTACACAACCATTTCTTCCACACATATATTCTTCCACATATGTAAATTTTGCAGACAATACACATTACAACACTATATAAAAGTGACTTCTCTACTTAGACTCCATAATTAATGAAAATCCGACATTTTCTCCTTTCGAGGCTAATTGAAATCTCATTAGGAAATTCTGATCTCCAAGGTGAAAAAGCATTGATCTTATACTATGTGAATTATCCACTAGTACACCACCTAAAATACATACCATGGGTTATTAACTTATTGTTATCATTCTCGCATGCCCTAATGAAGCCGGTACATGACGAAGGGGTGCATTACTAAATGTTATTGTAAATTGATATTTATACAACTAAGAGCTCTGTAAAGCCTCATCGATTTGTCATATATAGTGCTTTGAATAAATAAGAAATATGGAAATTGAAAAGAGGAAGGATGTCGCTTGTGGGGATATAGATAATTCACTTGTACAAAAAAATAGGAAATTTCATTGGTTGGTCACCTAATAGTGGTATTTAAATTTGATTCTAGAGGAGAAACAAAAATATCATAATTTTGAATACTAGGTTGGCTAACACTACATGTCTTCTAGACATCTTTGATTTCAAAGAAATTGTTTGTTGGTGCGCCAATTGGTTTGGTCCTAAAACAAAAACTAATAAACTTTCTCTATAGAAGAAGAACCCTATTTTATCAACTACTAAGATTTTCAAAAAGCTGATGAGGTTACCAAACCTGAATATGCAGGTCAAATTTCCCAAAGCTAACACAGTCCCTGATTCTCAAGGTTGTGGAGTAAATATCATCCAGGATTTCATTTTCGAGTATTCTCCCATTATGTCCAGTCTTTATTATATTGAAGTTTTATTATTAGCGAACCCCTATAGAGAATTTCCATGGTTGTTTTCGTGTATCATGGGGCACAAATCAACTTCTCATGTACCTAGGTCAATTCCAAATATACTATACTTTCCTTTTAGAAAGGATGTTATCTTTGACTGGGAAGAGTTTATCTTCAACACAATTTCCTTCCAATTGGCTAATATCCACAAGACCCAGAGATTTTTCATGACAGTTTACCTAGGGATGGCCATTTTTTCTGTGATTTATTTAACATCCTACCCATTAAGAGCAATATGAACCTAAAAACATAATCGGTACAATTATGGTACCATGTTTTGTGGAGATACAAGGCTTTGTTTCATTTTTTTCCTTGTATAGGACAACTTTTCAGAGAATTCAGACACATGCTAATCAGATATGAGCCATAGAGGATATCTATAGAAGAGAAAAAGTCTCTCAAAGGAAAAGGAGTGCATGTGGAAAAGGGAAATAATGCATATATTAGGATTTATGGGTATGCGGATAGACCATTATTGTTTCCAATGTTTTCTCCAGACAAGTATTTTGTTGTAGAAATATGTTGATAATATTGTTCCTAGTCAACTTTGTTTGACATGAAAAAGAAGAAATAGTTTACTTCATTACAATTTACTATCGAAGATGTTACAGTGAATATTTTGCACATCTCAGAAATTTTTTTGAAGTGTTAAATCCTCTCAGTTTAACCAAATATGAGCCCACCTAAGGATCAATCCTGAGGACATATTCTTAAGGCATTTGGAGACTCTACAATATGGAAATTTATTCACAAATGTTACTGAATCAAGTGAAGAAAATGAGCAAAAATAATTAAGGAGAAGGAAAAAATAGTGCCTAATGATGATGAAGTAGCTAAAATAAGTACCAATTCTAAAGAAAAGAGAGAAAAACCCTACTAATGCACAACCATATTCATCCCCATAGACCCATCAAAATTCATCCTCAACCCACAAAATAATGAAAACATTAAACTCCAAGGAGAGAATAATGAAAGATGATTAGGGGGAGATGATGGAAAACAACCATCCACTTGTGTCAACTTTGAAAGCTCACATATTGTTACTTCTTCCAAAAGTAACATGTTGAGTAAAAGAGGGCCACATCAAGCAGATCAAATCACAGATGTGGAAGTGGGTAGTGTTATTGTCCCATACTAGTTAGCATCACATTTGGCTGAGAGTCATAAGTTATTCAAAGAGTTGGTCGTTAAAGAGCTTGTCATTTTTGAAGAATAGAATTCGACTATGCGTAACACCCACTACAACAGGGCCAGTGGAAAATTATAGTTTGAAAAAGTGGGTGCAAATAAGAAAATTACAAAAAAAATGAAATTCAAAAGTTGACATCGTAGGAGTAGGGCCTACTGGACTCCTGGAGTTACACATGACTATAGGAGATGCACTTTCTCAATCTATTACTGAGCAATAGGTTAAAAAAAAGATAAGTGAGCTCGAAGAAGGTCTTAGTCCTAGACCTTTATTTATTCCCCCTTTACCTATTCAAGCACCTAAATTTATACCAACAATCACCCCCCACCTACCCTAGAAAGTTAAGAAAGAAAAAAAATTGTTAAATGGTATCAAATCCTATGATGCAGTAAATATTACAACTAGAAATAATTCAGGAAGAATGGTAAATTTGTATACACTTGAGAAACTTGTCTCATAGCATTACTTCCTCTTTTGAATAATTGAAGAAATATTTAGAGAATGATTAGAAATTTCTTGAAAATGATTTAATGACATTTATTAATAAAATTAATACTCTTAATGATATACGGAAAAACCAACAAGTCTTTCTATTGGGGAAGAAAATCAAGCAAATTAAGGTCGGCTGGCATGCAAGGATTAAAATGCTAGAAGATGTTAATTCTAAATGTTCAAGTATTGATGACTGTGGGAGTGATAATTTCTTCAAGAATATAAAATTTGTGATAAATTACAAGGAACTAAAATGATTAGTTTCAATTTTAATTCCAAAGGAAATGTTGCAATAATATTTGAATATTATTAAAACATCATGGGGTAAAGAGTTCAACAACTTGACTAATTTTATGAAGGAGGGGATCAAGAAGTGGAAGGTCACATTTGTCAATGACGTGAAGACCAACTAGCAAGTAATGAGAAACTATGGTCAGATGCAAACGATGTATGGGAGGAAATATTTGCACCAAGAGAAAAGCAAGACATAATCGTCCCTCTGATGAAGGAATAAATTGAAGATTGGCTTATAAAATCTTTAAACTAAATTTTTAACCCTAAATAAATACCTCAATAGTTAGATTAATAAAAATTTGAAAGCCAATATATATTGGGTATGTTTTATATTATCTTCACGATCAGTTATTTTTTGACCCTCATTCCTAACAGGGGGTGGCTTCCCCCTTCTATATAATTGTCATAGTGGGGGGTCCAGAGGGATGGTAACACTTTTATGGAAACACTTGTCATGGTTGTTTTCGCTTATGATGGGGCACAAATCAACTTCTCATGTACCTAGGTCAATTCCATACTATACTTTCCTTTTATAAAGGATGTTATCTTTGACTGGGCAGAGGTTATCTCCAACACAATTTCCTCCCAACTGGCTAATTTCCACAAGACCCAAAGATTTTTCATACAGTTTACCTAGTGATGGCCATTTTTTCTATAATTTATTTAACATCCTACCCATTAAGATCAATATGAACCTAAAAACATAATTGGTACAATTATGGTACCATGTTTTGTGGAGATACAAGGCTTTGTTTCATTTTTTCCTTGTATAGGACTAGCTTTTCAGAGAATTCAGACATGAGCCATAGAGGATATATATAGAAGAGAAAAATTATCTCAAAGGAAAAGGAGTGCATGTGGAAAAGGGAAATAATACATATATTAGGATTTATGGGTATGAGGATAAACCATTATTGTTGCTAATGTTTTCTTTAGACAAGTATTTTGTTGTAGAAATATGTTGATAATATTGATCCTGGTCAATTTTGTTTGACATGAAAAAGAAGAAATAGTTTATTTCATTGCAATTTACTATCGAAGATGTTACAGTGAAGAATTATGCACATCTCGGAAAATTTTCTGAAGTGTTAAATCCTCTTAGTTTAACTAAAGATGAACCCACCCAAGGATCATTTGGAGACTCTACGATATGGAAATTTATTCACAAATGTTACTGAAGCGAGTGGAGAAAATGAAGTAGAAATAATTAAGGAGAATGAAACAATTGTGCCTAATTATGACGAAGAAGCTAAAATAAGCACCAACTCTGAAGAAAATAGAGAAAAACCCTACTAATGCACAACCATCTTCATCCCCATATACCCATCAAAATTCCTCCTCAACCCAGAAAAGAATGAAAACATTAAACTCCAAGGAGAGAATAATGAAAGATGATTAGGTGGAGATGATGGAGAAGAATCATCACTTGTGTCAACTTTGAAAGATCACATATTGTTACTTCTTCCAAAAGTAAAATGTTGAGTCAAAGAGGGCCATGTCAAGCAAAGCAACTCACAAATATGGAAGTGGACAGTGCTACCATCCCATACTAGGTAGCATCACATTTGGCTGAGAGTCAGGAGTTATTCAAAGAGTTGGTTGTTAAATAGCTTGTCATTTTTTAAGAATAGACTTTGAACATGAATAGCACCCATTAAAACAAGGCTAATGGAAAATTATAGTTTGAAAATGTGCATGCAAATAAGAAAATTACAAAAAAATGGAATTCAAAAGTTGACATCTCAGGAGTAGGCCTACTGGACTCCCGAAGTTACACATGACTACATGAGATGCACTTGCTCAATCTATTACTGAGCAATAGGTTAAGGAAAAAGATAAGTGAGCTCAAGGAAGGTCTTAGTCCTAGACCTTTATTTATTCCCCCTTTACCTATTCAAGAACCTAAATTTATAGCAACAATCACCCCCGACACACCCTAGAAAGTTAAGAAAGAAAAAAATATTTAAATGGTATCAAATCCTATGATGCAGTAAATAGTAATAAGCAACTACAAATAATTCAGGAAGCATGGGAAATTTGTATACACTTGAGAAACTTGTCTAATAGCATTGCTTCCTTTTCTGAATAATTGAAGAAAGATTTGGAGCATGATTATAAATTTGTTGAAAATGATTTAATGACATTTATTAATAAAATCAATACTCTTATTGATATCCAGAAAAAACCAAAAATTATTTCTATCGGGGAAGAAAATCAAGAAAATTAAGGTTGGTTGGCATGCAATGATTAAAATGTTGGAATATGTTAATTCTAAATTGATGAGATGCTCAAAATTATGCTAAAAAATCAAAGTCATCAGAATGGAGTGAAACTTGAATAACCGTGTAGTGCTTTTCATCTTGAATCTGGCGCAACTCGTTTTGCGAGAAACAAACATCATATTCTCCCAAAAACGTGTTTTGTTCACTTTGTCAAACAGGTAAACATTTTGTAGGTGTTGACAGGGATGCTGACTAGGCATCCGTTCAACCCAGTCAGTAAAAGGAATATTCTTGGTATATTCTTGTGGTATATTCCTTCAACATATTTTTTAGAATATTCTACAGACTTGGTGGCATCACTCTATTAGTCCACGTGTCCTCCTCATGGCATGGAAAAATTTGTTATGGTGGACAGGGCAAAGTCCAGGCTTGACCCCGCAACCTCCCATCACATAGACCAACCACTTTACCATTGTTCCCGCACTGTGTTACTTAACAATATGGGGAGGTGGACATATTTAAGTTTGTATGAGTTCCATTTTGGGGGATGGGGACCGTGGTTAACCCCCAACCCCTGTCCACAAACCATGGTTAGGGGCTAACCACGATCCCAAACCTTAACCGTCGCTGATAACCGATAACAATAAACACATATGGAGGAACTTGAGCATTAGAGGATGTTTTAATGATCCGACAATTTTTCACGATTTTCTACGAAAATGTCACTCAATTAGAGTGCTTGGTGGGCGAAATTGTAGGATGATGCTGGATTTTGGGGAAATGTAGAGCGAATAGTGGGAAAACTAGGAGAGGTCATAACTTCTCTATTTTTTGACCAAATTAGATGCAGAAAGAGGCTAAGTAGCCATTTTTGGGCATGTTGGACTCATTAGAGTAGGTTTCAGAAGCATTTGAGCATTAAAAACACATATTTTTAGACTTTTGAGCATAATAGAGAGTCCAAGCCATTGGAAGCTGGACCAAGGAGACGTAGCCCAAGAATGGGTGAACTCCTTCATCATGTTCCTGTTGTGATGTGTTTTTGGTGATGTTCTGTACATTTTCATGTTGTTGTTAAGCCTCTTATTTATGTTAAAATTGCTCATAAAATTAACATAAGAACTCATTTTACACTTGCAAAACTCATGAATCCTTAAGAACATGAAAAACATTTTGTTTCTAATCTGAGGAGGACCTTAGCACATAAATATAATATTCTTAATTAGATTAATTTTGGTATCAGAGCACTAGGGTTTCTTTGTGTAAGAAGGATTTAACTATTTGCAAGTTTATGTCATGCTTACAAGGTTAAAACTCAAAAGAGGAGAATGGAAGTTGGTTGGAAGCCCTGAAGTTGGGTCAAGGGGAAGGAGAGAAAGATTGCCACAATCTCCAACACCAGTTTATCCTCAAGTTGTAGTTGAGACTCCAAAGAGCATATATCATGAAGGAGAACCTACAAACATGATAGAAGATGAGAAGGTCTTCAGGAAGGATTTCTTTGATATGACAAAGATGGTGAAGGTCCTCTATGAAGAGAGGAATACCAGGCTGCAAGGTGAAAGTTCCAAACCTCCTAAAGGAGAAGGTTCTTCAGGAGGAGGTAATGGAAATAGAGACAAACCTCCACCCTCTCCACCATCTTCATCTTCTTCTTCACAAGCATCTTCACCCTCTTCCACTAACACAACCCTTATTCATTCTCATCAACATACTTCAAAAGAAACTAGTAAAACACCTTTTTTAAAACTTGATGTTAAATTTGAGCTACCCATGTATAATGGTGAAGTGAATGCAGAGAAGCTTGATAATTAGATTTTTCAGTTGGAGGTCTATTGCAGAATTCAAAACCTTCAAGAGGATGACATAAAGATTCAGTTAGCTTCCTTGAGAATGGAGGGTCTAGCACTAGTATGGTGGGAATCAAAGACACAAGAGGAGATAAAAAAACATGGTAAGATCTCAATTTCTTGGATTAATTTCATTGTTGCAATCAAAAGACAATTCAACCCTCTATCTTACATGTAGAAAGCAATCATGATTTGGTAGAACTTTAGATAGCTTAAAGGTCAAAATGTGCAAGATTAGACCCAAGAATTCAGAAAAAAGTCTTTAATGTTAGGTGTAGATTTGCAATTGCAAGACACATTGCTGAAGTACATAGGGGGTTTACACAGTTACCTTAGGCACGTTATCTTAATGTTTAATCCAAATAATCTAGATGATGTGAGTGTGCAAGCCACTCATCGCAAGAGGGAAAAACACTCGAGAAGAAGGTAGTAAAAAGCCATTCAAGAGTAAAGGAAAAGAAAAGGGTTTCAAAGGGAAGGGAAAGAAAAATGCATCTATAAAAAAAGGAGAGAAATTAACATGCAAACATTGTTCCAAAGAGGGTCATGATGAAGCTCATTGTTGGAAGCTTCATCCAGAAATGAAAAAAAAAAAAATCAACAAGGGAAAACAAAAGAAAACTGCAACCACTCAATAGGATTTGGGATCTGATTCAGGTGATGAAACTAAAATTATATCCATGGGTATAAAATGAAAAGAATCCATTGTTAGCACTAGTTCTGTAAATTCACAAAACGAAACTCCAGAAGAAAAGAGGAGGATAGAAATTTTTCACATAAGGCTGATCTCAAAACATAGCAAGATTGATACACTTTTCGATGGTGGCTCTCAAGCCAATCTTATCTCTGAAAAAATTGTCAAAAGTTTAAACTTGGAAACCATTCCACATCATAAGCCATATCCACTTGGATGAGTGTGTGACAATGCACAATTGCAGATTACTAGAAAGTGTAAACTGAAATTCACCATTACTGCAAATTTCATAGATGAAGTGGAGCTTGATGTTGTGCCATTAGACATATGTGCATAGTTTTGCGAAACCCGTACCTCTATAATAGAAAAGTTATCTTCCATAGACATGAAAACCAATACCATTTGTTCAAACATGGAGTAGAATATATTGTGAGAGCTCATAGAAAGAAACTAAATCTTTCACTTGTTAATGCGGGGAAGATGAAAAGACTAGTGAATTCAAGCAAGAATTTTGTGATTCTAATGATCAAACCCAAGAATGATGTTGATAATGAAGCTTTTAAAGGTTGTGATTCAAAATTGAAATCTGAATTGGTTGATGTAGTTAACCAATATGATGAGATGTTTCAGGAACCAAAGGGATTACCTCCCAAGAGAGGAATCCAACATGAGATACAGTTGCAACAATATTGTCCTCTTCCTAACATTGGCATGTATAGGATCCCAGTTTTGGAAAGTGCAGAAATTAAGAAGCAAATTCAAGAGTTGTTGGATAAAGGGATTATCGGGCCATCTTCCTCTCCATGTGGTTCACCTATTGTCTTGGTGCCAAAGAAGGATGGAACATGGTGCATGTGTGTGGACTTCGATGCATTGAACAAAATTACAGTAAAGAACCATTACCCACTACCTATAATATATGATTTACTTGATCAATTTAAAGATGCAAAGTATTTTACTAAGTTGGACTTAAGGAGTGGCTACCATCAAATTAGAATAACTGAAGGAGACATTTGGAAGACAACATTCAAAACAAAACAAGGTTTGTTTGAATGGCTATTTATGCCTTTTGGTTTATGTAATGCTCCTATTACATTCATGTGTGTGATGAATGATGTGTTGAGTTCATTTCTTGATGAGTTTGTTATAGTCTACTTAAATGACATCTTAATTTTTAGTAAATCTCGTGATGAACATGTCATGCATATAAGAAATGTACTTGATGTCTTGAAGAAAGAACAGTTGTATCTTAACATGTCAAAGTGTGAGTCTAGAAAAAATTATTTAGTTTACTTGGGTCATATTGTTGGAGGAGGTGAGTTGAAAATAGATCCCTCGAAGGTTGATGTCATTGAATTGGCCAAGGCCCAAGACAATTACTAAGGTAAGAAGTTTTTTGGGAGCATCTCAATATAGGAGGAAATTCATTGCTAATTTTTCTTCTATACTAGCTCCTTTGCATGCATTGACAAGTGTGAAAAAGGTTTTCAGTGGGAAGGCAAGCAGCAAAAGGCCCCAAATGTTAAAGTATTGATGACCATATGAGCGATAACTTCTTCAAGATTATAAAATTTGTGATGAATTACAAGGACCTAAAATGATTAGTTTCAATTTCAATTCCAAAGGAAATTTTGCAATAAGATTTGAATATTATTAAAACATCATGGTGTAAGGAGTTCAACAACTTGACTAATTTTATGAAGGAGGGGATCAAGAAGTAGAAGGTCACATTTTTCAATGATGTGAATACCAACTACAAGTAATGAGAAACTATGGTCAGATGAAAAGGATGTATGGGAGGAAATATTTGCACCAAGAGTAAAGCAAGACATAATCATCCCTCTAATGAAGGAATACATTGAAGATTGGCTTATAAAATCTTTAAATAAAATTTTAATCCTGAATAATCACCTCAACAGTTAAATTAATAAATATTTGAAAGCCAATATGTATTGGGTATGTATTATATTCTCTTCATGATTAGTTGTTTTTGGACCCTCGTTCCTAAGGGGGTGGTTTTCCCCTTCTATATAACTGTATAGTGGGGTCC
This sequence comes from Pinus taeda, assembly GCA_000404065.3. Classification (NCBI taxonomy): domain Eukaryota; kingdom Viridiplantae; phylum Streptophyta; class Pinopsida; order Pinales; family Pinaceae; genus Pinus; species Pinus taeda. The sequence continues at coordinate 76,333 of APFE031333106.1, forward strand.
AAAGAGTGGTAACACCTTTTGAACCCCTCCTCCCCTCTGTCCCCCCCGCCCACAATCTCCTATGGGGTCGTTCAGGGGTAGTTCCCGCAAAGAAAAATTCTTGGAAATTTTTCCGTATAAACTATTGTAATTTCAGAGTCAATATGGATCATTTATCATTATGATGCAGATATAATGGTAGAAGTTATGTTAGGTTATTTTTCCCTAGAATGAAACCCCCTTTTAAGAATAAATTGTATAGAAGCTATGTAATCATTGAGAGATAAAGAAATTTTTGTATGGTTTTCCCAGTTTTGGATTTCCAAGATAAATTTTTTATTTGCAATTTATGTATATGCATTATTGAAACTTTTCTATTTTATATTGATATTACGGGTTGCAAGAATTATTTATGCAGTGTTAAAACCTACATTTGGCATCAAAGTGATCTTTATTCAAGGGGGTGCCTTTGTCACTAAGGGGTTGGCTTGGGCTTATGTTATACCTTATTATAGTGGGATGTTTGTGGAAGTGACTCTTGTAGTGAAACAAAATGGTGAGAAGTTCAAAGATAAATATCAAGAAATTAAATGGGAAACATTTTGAGCTATAGAAGCTCAAAATGGAATATTTTTTGGTGGAGAAATATTAGTAGATTACCATGGATCTAAGTACTGCACCAACAAGGATGTCAACTGAAGACTGGACCGAGTTGGATTAAAAGGAAGAAAACACAATAAGATTGTGTCTAGTAATATTGAATATTTCAGGGGTTGCTACAATGAAGGATTTGTGGGACAAGTTAGGGGCTTTGTATTAATTAAGTCCTGGGTGAATAAATTGTTCATAAGGAAGAAGTTGTATAACCTAAGAATGAAGGAGGGAGACTCAAAGATAGAGCATTTCAATGCCTTTAATATTCTAGTAATTTAGCTATTATTTGTTAAAATTAAGATTTCAGATGAAGATAAGTGCATCAATTTGTTATGTTCTTTACCAAACTCATCAGATAGTTTGGTTATTTCCATAGGTAGTAATGCAAATACTTTAAAATTTGATGAAATAGTATCATCCTTTTTATTAGAAGATATGAGACAAAAAACCATCAAAAGTCTAAATGGATATGCCTTGTGAGTAAGAGGATGCCCCCAAAATAGAAATAAAAATAATTCCTTGAATGGGAGCTCTAAATCTCTAGGAAATTTTATAAAGGCATGTTGGAGATTTGGAAAAGAAAAACATTACAATAAAGACTGCAAACCTAAAATTTCTGAGAAAAGGAAGGGAACTAATAATGTTGCTTATGCATAATAAAAACCTCCTCAAATGTAAGAAGGTATGTGTACTTGGATTCTTAAAATATGCATGTAAATCATGAGGCATGGTTGATACAATCAGGCACATCATTTTTCATATGCCTCCTCAAAGGGAGTGGTTTTATGAGTATTAAAGATTCAATGGTGGCGATTCTTTATTAGGATATCACTTGAGAGCTAGAATCATAGGATGAGAAAAATTCAAGTTGAAGCTCATGGGTGGAAGGATTAGAACACTCCTCGGTGTTATACACATCGAAAGATTATTTAGAAATGTGATTTTTGTAATAAATATGAGAGATACAGGTGTAAGAAAAGTTTTTCAAAATTATACATGCATTATGGTTCTAGAAGCAATGATATTTCTTCGGGGAGTTCATATTAGAACTCTATATAATTTGTTGGGAAGCACGGTTTGGGATGGGTACAACAATTTTGTTATTCTTGAGAGTGGAGTTGAAGAAGGAAAAACTGCTACAGGTTTTGGAGAAAAGGCTATGCTATGGCATCAAATATTGGGACATATTAGACATAATGGCCTACAAGTACCACAAAATAATGGTATGGTAGAAGGTCTATCTAAGGCTCTCTGGATTTTGATTTTTGTGAGCATTATTTATATGGGAAGTAGAATTGGGAAACATTATCCTTTGGTTCTATGAAATTAGAGGGAATATTACATTTGGTGCATAGTGATGTGTTTGAACCTATGTAAATTCAATCACTTGGTAAATTTGTGTACTATGTCTCACTTATATATGACTTCTTGAGGAATACATGGATTTATTTCAAAAGAAGAAATCTAAAGTCTTTGAAAACTTTAAAGAGTTTAAGGCTCATCTAGAAAATAAGATAGAGAAGAAAATTAAGGTGAAGAGGACAGATAATGGTGGACTAGAATTATGTGGGATTGAATTCAAAGCATTCTATAAGAAGAGTGGTATAGCAAGGCAGAAGGTTGCTCCATACACACCTCAACAGGATGGAGTTGTAGAAAGTATGAACATGACATTGAAGAAGAAATCAAGGAGAATCCTTAGTGGTGGTGATTTAGGACATGAATTCTAGGAAGAGATAGTGGATAATGTGTTTTATCTGGCATATAGATCACCCTCATCAATGTTGGATGAAAAGACTCCATAGCAGATATGGATTGGTAAGAACCCTTATTAAACATGTTTGAGTATTTAGCTATGATTCTTATGTACATGCTCTAAAGGACAATAGGAGTAAGTTGGATAAGAAACCTAAAAAGTTTATATGTAATCTATATAAAGATGGCTTGAAAGGTTATGATGTTTTTTTGATAGCTTGGGAGGTACTTCAAGACCTAGGGTTCGAGGTTTGGAAGGTGGAGCACCACAAAATTCATTTGTGGGATTCGAACCCAAGGTTGGGGTTTTGCACCCATTGATGTTTGGGACACAACCATGGATAATTTTGGACATGTGATGGATGGAGATAATAGAGGATGATGAGGAGAATCCAATGCTTTGAGAACCATTGAAATCTAAAATGTCCTTGATGAGATATGAATTTTTGGGCATTCAAGTCATGTAGGCTTGAGATGGTTATGTCCAAAAGACATGTCATTTAAGTAATTGGATGGAGCCCTTCTTATCTGTATAAATAAAAGGTGAATGGAATCATTTTAGACATCCAAGAGCATCATCTCATTGGTAATTTATCTCATAGGAAGTCGGGCTCATAAGGAGGAGGAAAAAGTTGATTGGGTTTGTTTTTATGGTGATATTGCACATGTGAGCGGACCGAGATGCTACAGAAGGACAATCATTGTTTGAAGACAAATCAGTGCATGATTTGGGTGGAGGATATGTCTCTGTAGGTCTAAATTTTGAGCAGAAAGGGCAACCGCAATTCTAGGCAGAGAAGAGGAGGTTTTGCATGTGGTTTAAGAAAGGTTTGTCTCTTGCACAAGAGATCGCATATCATGCAGGAATAAGAGTAGGAAACATGCCTTACTCTTCCCTAAATAGAGCCCATAAGGGTGGTTTTGGGACTATTTATTAGCCCAAGGAGAAGCGAGTTTGACAGGGAGATAGAGGAAGCTAAGTTGCAGCTATGAAGGAGCTTAGGTGGCAGAATTAGGAGGCCTAATGTGGAGTTCCATTGTGCCCTAACCAAACCATAAAGTTACAGCAGTATTCGGCCTAACAAGGTATGTATTGGTTGATAAATTCATGTTAAGTTTGATGCTAGTTTGATAGTGTCCAAATGTGGACAAGTTGCAGCCTGTGGGAGACATGTGTTAGGGTTGTCTTAGGTGATTGGAAACCCTAACTAGGAGAAGATTCTACAATGACTGGATTGGGAATATTTGGACTATTGGAGGGTAGTGTGTGGATGTCCAAAGTAACCCTTGAAAATCAGTCATAAAGGGAGCTTAACAATTGAAGTTTAGGTGAAGGATTGAGCCTAATGTGTAGCTGTTTGATGGGCAAAAGAAGCTACGAAGAAGAGCATATTGGATCAGCCCATGTTCAGTAGAGCATAAGTGAATTGCAGTAGTGATAGGTGGAAGTCCTCCTAGAGTCTCTATGTGTTGTCCTTTGATGGACTAAGGGGAAAATAGAGAGCATATCAGAAGCAAAGGACCGAAAAGACGAGATACATCATAGATGTTGAGCTTGTAGCGAGATTTTCATTGTATCTTGTATTCTTGTACTTGTGGATAATTAAGGGCCATTATCCCCTGTATGGGAGCCCTAGAATGTTGTATTACTTAATTGGTTTAATATAAAAAATATTGGGTTGTTGTACATATTTGTACACTATTTTGTAAAAAGTTGTTTATACTTGTTCATGTGTGATTTACTGCTATTTTATATTCTATTTTTCAAAGTAGCTTTGTTGAGATTATTGGTCTGGTAGCATCAGATATTTTAAGATTCTATCCCAGACACAAAGGTCGTGGAAATTCAACATGGTATCATAGTGTGTTTTGGAAGACAGTGAATCATCATAGTGCACAATGAAGAATAACTTAAGAGGGAGTTGGTCACATTGTAGGTGAAGGGCTTACTATAATGTTGAAGGTGCAGGTTGGTCTTCAGTATGAGGATAGGTTGGAGGCATTCTCCAACTATAGTCCATGGAAGGAAAGGATCAAGTTGGTCTTGTAGGTCAACACGATCTGGGAGTTCGTCGAGAAAGCCATGAAGAAGCCAAATGACCCAAAGGAGCTAGAATTGTACGAGGATTTATATACGAAGGCAAGATTGATCATCCTAGATGGCGCGAAGGATCCCCTAATACCTCATTTTCCCGGGAAGAACACTACACATGACATTTTGATGGCTCTTTAGAATTTGTTCCAGAATAAGAACAAGAACCAGGTACTGGTATTGGAGGATAAGTTGAAGTCCACCAAGATGATACAGGGTGGAGGAGTGACTTCGTACCTGACAAGAATGTCTCAAGTCAAAGGTGAACTTGCTACCATCAGTGTGACTATTTTAGATTCTGATACGGTAAGGATTACTTTGAAATGGTTCACCAAGGAATGGAAGCCCTTCATTAAGGGGATCATTTCTAGAGAGGAGTTTCCAAACTGGAATAGGTTGTGGGATGACTTCATTCAGGAAGAGTTGTGAGACGAGGATTTTCATTCAAAGAAGAAGGCTTCAAATGATGACATGGAACTTGCAGCACAAATGAAGGGTAAGCAAAAGAATTTTTTTGTAAAGTCAAGTGTTTAAACTGTGGTGAGATGGATCATTTTTTGTCGATATGTCTGATGAAGAAGAAGACGGGAGATTACGAGAATAATAAAGGGAGGTAGGTAACTGGTGTTGCCACCTCTGCTAAGATAGATGCTCTCACTAGGAGGTTGGAGGAGGAGGAATTTGTTATGATCTCTCATTTCTCACAGGGTACTATCAATCAGGATGGATGGCACATGTACAATGTTGCATAGAAAAATATTACATGGTCACAGGAGGTTTTCGAGACTCTATCTGAATGGGACTCAAAGTTGCACATGGTGTTGGGTGATAATATTCAGAAGGATATCTGAGGATCAAGAGTTGTGTCATTTAGGTTGGAGATAGGACGGGTGATGCAGGTCCAGGATGTATTGTTTATACTAAGACTCAGATATAGCGTGATATGTGTCTCGATGATTGAAGAATGGGTTTGAGGTCTTGTTCCAGGATGGGAAGTCGAGACTCAGACCTAGAGGCTCTAGCTCCACAGGTATTGTTCTTAGAGTTAGAGAGCATGGTCTATACACGCTGATGGGAAAGCCTATGGATCATGAGAAGAAGAAGCAGGAGGACCAAGAGCAGGTTCTAGAGAAGAAGGTCCAGGTGTAGGCTTCATAGGTGCAGGTACATGTTCTAGAGAAGAAGTTCTAGGTTCTGGAGACTTAAGGAGAGTCGAGTTCTAGAGGGAGCTTGTAAGTTTAGAGGGAGACTTTGTAGCCCAAGAAGAGTGTGTGGTCAATGCAGAGAAAGGGTTCTCCTACAACTACCAAGAAGGAATCATGGAGAGAGTGGAAGAAATTCCAAGAGAAGAAGGAAGCAAGATTATTCTAGTGACAACGACACTTTCGAGAGAGGCTTATTTCATGCTAGAGGGATTGATGCAGTTGTAAGCACCAGGAGTTGGGCGAGTGTTGCAAGTAGTGATGATGATGATGAGTGATTTCCTAGTATTGGAAGTACCTCCCTCTCTAAGAGGAAGTGTTGATTTTTGATAGCTTAGGAGGTACTCCAATCCCTATGGTTTAGGGTTTGGAGGGTGGAGCACCACAAAAGTCATTTGTGGGCTTGGAACCTGTTGTGGCCAGCAACAACACCCCTTCTTATTTAGTTTTATCACTAATACTAAATAAGTAGGGGCCCTTAGTCAAAAAATTTAAAAACCGATTAGTGCTTGTATTTCCTTTTTTTTAATAAAACTTACTATCATAAACTTAGGAGAATACCCTTGAAAAATCTAAAAAAGCTTAAGTTTTATGATAAGGTAGGATAAAATCACTCCTTAAGAAATATCGCATCACAAAAAAGATAATGGATACCTCCCTACAAGCGGAATTCTAAGATTGCGAGATCGCAATGCGAAACTACGCATTAAAAACATTCATCGCATCGCATGTCTCAAATATCACTTACGCTGAAAAACCTCAAACCGCCAATATGCGATGGCACATATCGCAAATCGCATTTCGCAGAAAACACATTAATGAATGATTGTCATATGCTACACTCTTGTGATTTTGCGATATTGCGATATTGCGATATTGTGATTTTGTGATATTGTGATCTGCGATATTGCACAGCAAATCGCAAATCGCCTCAGATCTTTAGGGCTCGTTGTTTGAAAAAGCTTTTTCCATAAACCGAAACCTGGTTATGCGCTTTAATGATAATCAATGAGTTAGTTGCCAATCATTAATGAATTATGGTTTTGTTCTGATCGAAGAGCCATTTCAAGTAAGGTGGTATATTTTATATGTCTTCAGCATTTAAAGCTTTCCCATCACCTTTTCTTATCATTATTCTCACCTCATTTGTAAACTACAGGAACGAAGAATAGAGAACTATACAAAGCAATATTCAGGATATTATGGGAAAGAAAGGCAAAGCTCCGAGTTCTGAAGACAAAGAAACGACGCCCTTGTATACAGACACTGCCTGTAACAAAGATGTAGGTATTACTACTTAGGAAGGCATGTACAGTCTACTTGAGGAAGAGAATCCCAAAATGATGAAGGTTACAACAATTGCAGGCTCACATGGGTCTTCTGAGGCATCTATTACAGAGCTAGCTTGCTCGTTCTTGCACCGAATAGCGGTGAGGCCCAAAATTCTTCCATACACATACATGGTTAAATGGGTGCTGGACAGTGCTCACATCACAAACAGACAATTTAAGACTTAGAGTCTAGAACTCACAATATCATTATTTTCACAAAATTTAAGCTTTATATCCGCTAACAAAAAGCATGCAAGAGGCAAAAAATCGCACCAGGGAAGCCCGGATCAAGAAACGGAGGCAGTTTCCGATGCGTGATTAGCGCCATCGCTAGGAAAAAACTCTTGAAGAGGAAAGCCTCTAATTGCTCAGTCACCTATAAGCCCAAAAATTTGTAGGAAAGAACGCTAAAGGAAAAAAAAGTAAAACTTGAATTCTAAAACCAGCGGTATTTATCAAAAATATCCTCAAAATGATATGTATATATGTACAACAACTGCAGACAGGTTGGAGACAGAAGGCTCAAGAAGAGGCAGAATCAATCAAAAGATTAACTAAGTTGAATTGGGATTCTTACTGGGTGTATTTGGTAAAACCACACAACCAGTGCATGAATCTCAAATGTATCATCAATTCTGCCAAGAAGATGGCACCATCTCTTTCCGATTCCGTTTTTACAGGATAGTTAAAGCCGGAATTCGGCCAGCCGTCTCTCCTCAAGCAAATGTTGAAAGCTTGCGATTTCAAGGAACAGATACACAAATAGTTAGTTCTTAGTTTTAGTTTTAGATTTAGTGTTAGTATTAATTTTGCTTTATTTTTGCCTGAAATGAGGACGGTCATTTAAACCGTATCCTACATTTTTGTAACAAATTATTTTTAGATTTAGTTAGTAGTATTTAAACCCTTCTCATGCATTTAGAGAAGGGTCCTGAAATTTGTCAAAAACTTTTCCTCAGAACATGCACTTTTGCACCCTCCGAGGAGGTTTTGATGAATGAATGGAACATGATTTATTGATATCTGCATTTAATATCTACTACTGATGTTGCACTTTTGTACTCTTAGTGGATGTTGGATTAAGAAGAGATAAATCATTATTGCTTGAAGCTCCGAGTAGAACATTTATAAATGGTACTTTTATCTCTTAACTATTTCTGCCTTTGTGTTAAAGTGATATTCATGTTCAGTTGTTTATATATTGATGTGTGAATGCTTGAGTTATCATTTGGCACTTCTGTATGGTGATAGCTATTTATTTATGCTTAATATATGAGTAGCTTATTATGTGATATGTTTTTCAACTGTTTCGTCTAACTTTTTATACGAAGTGGTTTATCTCCATTGAATTCAGCGATGGCCCAATCTCCATGGAATAAGCCAGGGGTAGTCTTAATGCCTGCACCCTTGAGTCAAATACCGGCCCATCCTGAAAAATGGTTGCCTAAGTTTAATCCTGAGGCAGGCATGCTAGCGGAAGAACATATAAATAACTTTATGTTATCCATAAATCTCAATGGAGTTACCAACGAAGACGCTGTCATCCGACTTTTTCCCTATACTCTGCAAGGAGCAGCTGGATCATGGTATTTCTCATTACCGTCTGGATCTATCACTAGTTGGGATATCTTCCAAGAACAATTCTTGACTAAGTTCGGTGATGACAGGTCTACGGAAACACTGATCAATGACCTGTCTAACCTTAGGGCTGAGTCAAAAGAACCTATCAAATATTTTAATTCACGTTTCAATAAACTCTAAAATAAAATTCCTACTGCTTCCAAGCCTAGTGAAGAAGTGCGAAGTGAATGGTACATCTCTGCTTTACCATCAAACATAGCAATCTTCATTGATAGGGCTAACAAAACAACTTTAGCTAACAATATGAAGGAAGCAATAGAGGTAGAGAAACGCATCATAGCCCTAGAAAAGAAAAATGCGACAGATGAACAAAAATCCAAGAAGGTTACTTTTAAGGAAGACCCCAAGAAAAAAAAATTGAAAGATCCGTTCGATTTAGAAGGATTGCAGAAAGTTTTGAAAACCATGTCTAATGAAACGGTTGACATTAAGAAACAAGTGGCAGAAAACTCTTCTAAAAAACAGTACAAGACTTATAGAAGAAACCCTTCAACCGATTCAAAGCCGTTGAATGTTATCACAAGTGCTGAATCAGAAGACGAAGAAGAGGAGATTGCTACTGAAGAACCTACCGATGAAAAAGAAGTTGTAGAGGTACAAGGTATGTTGGATTTCATCTAGGTAGAAATAAACTTGATCCTCCTCAACCTACTCCTAAGCCAAAGAGCACAAGCTCAATGACTAAGGATAAAGTCGCAGCCAAGAAAACGACAACTAAAGCGACTCAAACAAGCCTAGTCCAAAGAGATTCATCAACTCCATCAAAAACGCTGATCGTTTTGGATGAAATGGAGTATAATATCATAGAAGACATGAAGAAGACTAGGGCTAACATCACTTTTTATGAATTGACCAAGTTAAAACACCAGCAAAAGGTACTTTTGAAAGAATTACATGTTGTACCAGTCGCACCCCTGCCTGCCGCTGTAATCTCCCAAGCTTCCCATGAAATGGGAAGACCTCCAACTAATGCAATGAATAAAGTTGATCCAAACGATATCACTTTAATTGGAGGAAGGTCGAGATCTCATACTCCCCCATTTCTTCTTACTTATGAAGTTTTCAATAAAAATTTGCATAATTGCCTAGTGGATTCTGGAGCTTCATCTAATATTTTACCAAAATCAATATGTGCAAAGTTGAACGTTCAACCAAAAAAATCTGTTGTACGCATAGTCCAGCTAGATTGATCACAAGTTGAAGTGATTATTGAATTAAATCAGGTTACCATAAGGTTGTCATATAATCCAAAGGTATGTCAAGTTATCGACATTTTAGTTGCGGATATTCCAAAATTTTATGGCTTAATTCTTAGCAGAGATTGGTCAGAAAAACTCCATGGATACTTTGCAACTAATTGGTCGCACATGTGGCTCCCTTACAATGGTAAACCAAATCAGATAAAGGTTGAGCGAGAAAGACATCAGAAATACATAGTAACAGAATTGGAAGGAGAAAATGAACCGGTAGCATACAACAATAATATCATTGGCAACTACTCAGTTGATTCTTTCTTAGGAAATTTTAATGCTCATACTTCGCCCTACTTAGAACAATCTATTTTATCTCAAGTAGAAATTTTTTCTCAAACAAATAGTTCTAAATGTATTAATTTTATAGATAGTCCTGTAAATAAATATTTATTTTGGAAGTTATTTTTTGATGGTTCTAAGTCTAACGAAGGAGCAGGAGCAGGATGCGTGTTAATCAGTCCAGAGGGAAACAAAACTATACTAACTTGTAGACTCGAGCTCGATTGCACCAATAATACCGTAAAATACGAGGCTTTAGTCCAAGGATTATACAAAGCAATCCAATCAGACATCAAATATCTACAAGTTTTTGGAGATTCTGAAATTGTAATCAGACAGGTACGCAATACTATACATTGTTTATCAGGTCATTTAAAGAATTACCAGTCTTTAGTTCAAGATCTAACTGAACACTTTATAGCATTTAATATTTCATCAATTCCCAGACTCCAAAATGTTAGTGCATACCTCCTACCTAACGTAGCTTCCAAGCTCATTCCTTCAGAAGACTATAGCCCTGATTGATTTTCAATCGAATTAATCTTTAGACCCTCGATTCCCGATAACATTACCAATTGGAGAATTTTCAATGATGATCCTGATATTGTAAGCTTCCTCACATCTAAAGGATCTTACACCAATCAGATAATTGATGAGGACCAACATGACAGACAATTGCAACAAGATAGCACTAATAATGCTATGCCAAAGTCAATAGTCAAGTTAGAAGACCTTTATGATTTAAAAGATCGATTCAAAACATCTACCAATTCAAAACTGCAAAGTTCAACTTTGAACTATGAATTAGTAAATCTAGGAACTGATACCAAACCATAGAATATCAACCTAGGCCTTGGCCTAGCTCCTGAAGAAAAATTAGAGTATATTCGTCTCTTGAAACAATACAAAAGTGCCTTTGCTTGGAACTACGATGAACTGAAAACTTATGACACTTCTATCATCCAACATACTATCCCAATGATAAATGATGAAAAACCTATCCAGCAAAAGCTGAGAAAGATCCATCCCATCTAGAAAACCAGATCAAATCTGAACTCAATAAGTTATTGAAAGCCAAAATCATTTTTCCCGTTCGACATTCTAATTGGGTTTCCAATATGGTTCTCGTTAGAAATAATAACGAAGACATTAGAATTTGCATTGACTTTCGAAATCTTAACAAAGCTTGCCAAAAAGATAATTTTCCTTTGCCTCCCATGGAGCAAATACTGCAGGAAGTTGCAGGATCAGAATTAATGTCCTTCTTGGATGGTTTCTCTGGCTACAACCAAGTGTTGGTACATCCTAATGATCAATTAAAAACCACGTTCAAAACCAAATGGGGCACTTATGCATATCAAAAGATGCCCTTTGGTCTGATCAATGCTGGTGCCACATTTTAGAGAGCCATGGACATCGTATTCAAGGGATTAGTTAACAAATCAGTGGTAATCTACTTGGATGATATAACTGTATATTCCAAGAAATGAGGCAATCATCTTAGAGATTTAAAACAGATCTTCCAACGTTGCCTTTTTTGCATTAAGTGAAGGAAAACTTCTTGGATTCATAGTGTCAAAATCTAGAATTCATATTGATCTTGATAGAATAAGGGAGATTTCCGAAATACCCCTACCTCACAACAAGAAAGCTATGCAATCTTTCCTTGGCCAGATTAATTTTGTAAAGAGATTTGTTCCAGATTTTTTAAGAATTGTATCTCCTTTACAAGCAATGATTAAAAAGAACTCAATCTTCAAATGGGACCAAGACGAATATGAGGCATTCAATCCGATCAAACAAGCAATTGTTAACGCTCCATCATTAGCAACTCGAAATTTTTCCGATCCTTTTATTTTATATACGTTTTCCTCTGATAGATCATATGCTGCGATACGCACTCAAGCAAATCCAGACAAGGCAGAAGCCCCAATTGCTTTTTTTAGTTCAAATTTACAGGGAGCTAAGTTAAATTATTCAGACATAGAGAAACAAGCTTATGCTGTTTTCAAAGAGATTAAATATTTCAGACCCTTTCTACTTAAAACCCATACAAAAATCATAGTACCATTTCCAGCGGTAAGAAATCTCTTAGTACAGAAAGATGTGGGTGAGAAAAGAGCCAATTGGGTTACTGCCTTACACGAATATGACATAGAAATCAAACCAGCAAGTATTGTAAAAGGTCAAGGCTTTTGCAAAATGCTGGCTGGAGCATCGCTTATTTCGGAAATACCATCTACAGAGATAAAAATGTATGAGGTAAGCCTAAAGAATGGATATGCTCCTTCAAACCTAGATTACATCAAGAAAAGAGCTCTAAGGTTGAAGGCTAAACAATATCAGCTCGTGAACGACGTTCTTTTTTAGAATGAATTATGATTCTGTTCTCTGTAGATGTCTTGAGAAATCTGAAGCTGAAAAAGTCTTGCAGGAACTCCACGATGGGCCAGCAAGCGGACATTATGCTGGAGACGCTACTACACATAAAATCCTCCGTGCAGGCTATTACTGGCCCACACTATTCAAAGACTTGCATAGCTACGTAAGGAAATGTCAAGTTTGTTAGACCACTGCTGGGAGACAAAAGAAACCATCATTGCCACTACAACCAGTCAACATTGAGCAACCTTTTGATCAATGGGGATTGGACATAATAGGTGAGATTGTTCCTCACTCTTCTAAACAACATAGGTATATCCTTACAGCAACAGATTATTCGACTAAATGGGTAGAAGCAGTTCCTCTCAAGACAACTAATGCCGAACACATCATCGAATTCATAGATCAATTCATAATCACCAGGTTTGGTTTACCTTCTTCTTTAATGTTTGATAATGCATCATATTTTTCTGGCAATGCTATGACTGTATTTGCACTCAAAAGAGGTTTCAAGCTTAAATAATCTGCCAATTATTACCCATGGGGGAATGGGTTAGCTGAATCTACAAATAAAAAATTAATCAGAATCATTAAGCGAACCATTGATCAAAATCACCAAAGTTGGCATAAGTCTTTAATATATGCTTTATGGGCAGATCGAATAACGCAGAAAGCCTCCATTGGCACTTCTCCCTTTAATTTAGTTTATGGGAAAGAAGTGGTTCTTCCAACTCATTTAGCAATTCCCTCTTTGGCCTTAGTTCAATATATTGATGAAGCACCAACTTCTTCCTTACAACTAAGGCAGCTGGAAATAATTAAGCTAGAAGAGCAACGAGAATAGGCCAAAATAACTCATTCTTATCACCAAGAATTAGTAAAAGCTTCTTTTGATTCAAACATGATATCCAGAAAGGACTTTCAGATGGGAGATCTAGTTTTAAAATGGGACAAGGCTCATGAGGAAAAAGGGAAACATACAAAATTTCAACGAATGTGGCTTGGCCCTTTTCAAATCGCATAAGTCATAGGTCCATATACTTTTATGTTATGGGATTTAACAGGAAAAAGAGAATCTTTACCTGTTAATGGACATATCCTCAAAAAATATTTTCCATAGGAGATCATTCTTCTATTTGTAGATTAGTTTTTCTTTATTTTCATAATAAAACCAGTTGTAAATGGTTACATTTGGAATGCATGAAAAAGACACATATTCTCTTTTAGATTTTGTTTTTCACTTGTATAAATAGAATTCTTCTAGAAAATTGATCATTATTATTGAAAGATACAGTTAAAGGCTCTAGGCCTAGAAATGATAATAGCTTCAACCCTATAAATTTTGATGAAAAGCAACCTTTAGTGGGAAATTGTTTTATATATCAGTCCAATGAAAGGTATCAATAACAAAACGAAGATTCTCTGTAGAAAAGCTCTTTCCAAAAACTCTATCATTGTCGCCCAAAGCTATCTTAAGGAAACAATGACTTCCTCCCCACCTAGGAAATTACAATGTTCAGGGAATAATCCAATGATACACTTTAACTTAAAGAGTAAGAGGTCTCATTACGAGCCGACTTATCATGATCATAGATATTATAGCTTGCTGAATTTGCCAATACTGCATACCACAACAAGGCAATGACTCAAGATTGTTGCAATCAAAAGACAAGGGTTCTCATCACGAGCCAACTTGTTCAACAAAGTTATAAATAAAGTGAATGGCACTGTCATAAATTGGCTACCAAACCAAGACATTGTTCTTTAAGGGTAAAAAGAAAATGAAAGCAATAAGTGTGGATATGGATTTCTCTTTGAAAATTGTATATTTCTCTAAGTAGGATACAGGATCATTGCTGGGTAACAGGTAACCCTGTCGAAGCTATAAACGCCTGCTGGCAGCAGAGGCTCTACCTACGACAAATGAACATATTTAAAACTGATTTACAGAGAAGCCTTTGTTTTTATCTTTATAAACCAAGTAGTGACTCATGTAGATACAAGGACTAGCTTGAGGGAGTAAATAATCAAAATTAAAGATAGAAGAAATGAAATATCATTGAAAGATGAAAGCATGATGTACTTTATCTTTCTATAATAAAGTTTAATTTTTTGGAAAATTTTCTGTTTTGGAAGTTTAGAAAATTCAAAAGAAAAGTAGAGATAACTGGTTCTTCCAAGTAAATTGTTGTGGCCAGCAACAACCCCCCTTCTTATTTACTTTTATCACTAATACGAAATAAGTAGGGGCCCTTAGTCAAAAAATTTAAAAATCGATTAGTGCTTGTATTTCCTTTTTTTAATAAAACTTACTATCATAAACTTAGGAGAATACCCTTGAAAAATCTAAAAATTCTTAAGTTTTATGATAAGGTAGGATAAAATCACTCCTTAAGAAATATCGCATCGCAAAAAAGATAATGGATACCTCCCTACAAGCGGAATTCTAAGATTGCGAGATTGCGATGCGAAACTACGCATTAAAAACATTCATCGCATCGCATGCCTCAAATATCACTTACACTAAAAAACCTCAAACTGTTGATATGCGATAGCGCATATCACAAATCACATTTTGCAGAAAACACATTAACGGATGATTATCATATGCTACGCTCCTGCGATTCTGCAATTTTGCGATATTGCGATATTGCGATTCTGCAATATTGCGATATTGCGATTTTTCGATATTGTGATCTGCGATATTGTGCAGCAAATCGCAAATAGCCTCATCGCAGATCTTTAGGGCTCATTGTTTGAAAAAGATTTTTCCATAAACCGAGACCTGGTTATGTGCTTTAATGCTAATCATTGAGTTAGTTGCCAATCATTAATGAAATATGGTTTTGTTTTGATTGAAGAGCCATTTCACGTAAGGTGGTATATTTTATATGTCTTCGGCATTTAAAGCTTTCTCGTCACCTTTTCTTATCATTATTCTCACCTAATTTGTAAACTACAGGAATGAAGAATAGAGAACTATACAAAGCAGTATTCAGGATATTATCGGAAAGAAAGGAAAAGCTCCGAGTTCTGAAGACAAAGAAATGACGCCCTTGTATACAGACACCGCCTGTAACAAAGATGCAGGTATTACTACTTGGGAAGGCATGTACAGTCTACTTGAGGAAGAGAATCCCAAAATTATGGAGGTTACAGCTACTACAGGCTCACATGGGTCTTCTGAGGCGTCTATTATAGAGCTAGCTTGCTCATTCTTGCACCGGATAGCGGCGAGGCCCAAAATTCTTCCATACGCGTACATGGTTAAATGGGTACTGGACAACGCTGACATCACAAACAGAGAATTTAAGAATCAGAGTCTAGAACTCATGGAATCGTTATTTTCACAAAATTTAAGCTTTATATCCGCTAACAAAAAGCGCGCAAGAGGCAAAAAATCACACCAGGGAAGCCCGGATCAAGAAACGGAGGTAGTTTCCGATGCGTGATTAGCACCTAGTGCTAATCGCGCATCGCTGGGCAAAACCTCTTGAAGAGGAAAGCCTCTAATTGCTCAGTCACATGTAAGCCCAGAAATTTGTAGGAAAGAATGCTAAAGGCAAAAAAGCAAAACTTGAATTCTAAAACCAACGGTATTTATCAGAAATATCCTCAAAGTGGTATGTATATATGCACAATAACTGTAGATAGGCTGGAGACAGAAGGCTCAAGAAAATGCAGAATCAATCAAAAGATTAACTAAGTTGAATTGGGATTCTTACTGGGCGTATTTGGTAAAACCACACAACCAGTGCATGACTCTCAAATGTATCATCAATTCTGTGGAGAAGATGGCGCCAGCTCTTGCCGATTCCGTTTTCGCAGGACAGTTAAAGTCGGAAGTCGGCCATCCGACTCTCCTCAAGCAAATGCTGAAAGCTTGTGATTTCAAGGAACAGATACACAAATAGTTAGTTGTTAGTTTTAGTTTTAGATAGTGTTAATATTAATTTTGCTTTATTTTTGCCTGAAATGAGGACGATCATTTAAATTGTATCCTACATTTTTGTAATAAATTACTTTTAGATTTAGTTAGTAGTATTTAAACCCTTCTCATGCATTTAGAGAAGGGTCCTAAAATTTTTCAAAAACTTGTCCTCAGAACATGCACTTTTGCACCCTCTGAGGAGGTTTTGATGAATGAATGGAACAAGATTTATTGATATCTGTGTTTAATATCTACTACTGAAATTGCAGTTTGGTACTCTTAGTAGATGTTAAATTAAGAAGAGATAAATTATTATTGCTGAAGCTCATGAGTAGAACTTGTTATAGATGGTACTTTTATCTCTTAACAATTTCTGCTTATGTGTTGAGGTGATATTCATGTTCAGTTATTTATATATGAATGCTTGAATGCTTGAGTTATCATTTGGCACTTCTGTACGGTGATAACTATTCTATTTATGCTTAATATATGAGTGACTTATTATGCGATATGTTTTTCACAATTGTTTCGTCTAACTTTTTATATGAAACGATTTATCTTTATTGAATTCTTTTCTCATAGCAATTGAATGATCTTTATTACCAATTGTCATTAGAAATTATTTTAGATCACATAACTGAAAGATTAAATCCCAGGTTAGTTTTTAGAATTAGATATTTCTATTCATTAGAATAAAATTGCATGTTGATAAATCAGATTTAGAATAAAAGCATTTTACTTAGAAATTATTAGGAAGGAAATATCAATTCTCAACACACACACACACAAATTGGGAAACTGGTCCCATATCCCTAGTCGGACCCACTATACCAAACAGAAAAGGAGCTGCTAACCAAGGTCTGGACCGCGTGGGTATCCCCCTTGTTGTAAACCCGATTTTCGGGGCTTCAACATATTTGGCGCTAGAAGGAGGGCACTGAACTGTGAATGGCAAGTAAATCTAAATCTAAATACCATTTTGAGAGTAAATCGCCTTGACCATCTCCTTCGACTTCTCCATCGCATTTAGAATCTTTAAATCTTGAGTGAGTGGTCGATAAAACAACAACCACTACCACAAACCAGAAAATTTCAGAGAAATCTACTATTGAACCTCCCAAAGTTGAATCTTTGATCCATAAACTTCAGCAATTTTCTATATCACCCCAAAAATCTGAAATATCTCAAGGTAGTGTGACTTCGCAATATAACTCTTCTCATCCTCTTACCAGATTATAGAGTGAAAAGTTTGGTATTGAACCAACTGATTTACCTCTACCTATAAGGAAAAGAGCAAGGAAATCACCTAAAGGATCTGATAGCGAGACTCTTTCGTCATCATCATCCATCTTAACCTCTCCACCGCGAAGTCAACCATCCACCCCTCCACTTCAAATTATTGTCCACCAGACCACTGGAACTTCAACATCTGCATCTCAATCATCTGGAACTGTAATATCCTCGTCTTCCCAACCGCAAGGAACATCTTCTATGCTTTCCTATGTTAGTAGTTCAACGATGGCCCAAACTCCATGGAATAACCCAGGGGTAGTCTTAATGCCTATGCCCTTGAGTCAAATACCGACCCATCCTGAAAAATCGTTGCCTAAGTTTAATCCTAAAGCAGGCATGCTAGAAGAAGAACATATAAACAACTTTATGTTATCTATAAATCTCAATGGGGTTATTAATGAAGACGTTGTTGTCTGGCTCTTTCCTTACACTTTGCAAAGAGCAGCCAGATCATGGTATTTCTCATTACAATCCAGATCTATCACTAGTTGGGATATTTTCCAAGAACAATTCTTGACTAAGTTTGGTGATGAGAGGTCTACTGCGATGCTAACCAATGAGCTATCTAATCTTAGGGCTGAATCAAGGGAACCTATCAAAGATTTTAACTCACATTTCAATAAACTTTTGAACAAAATTCCTACCACTTCCAAGCCTAGCGAAGAAGTTCAAAGTGAATGGTATATATCTGCTCTACCATCAAACATAGCAATCTTCGTTGATAGGGCTAACAAAACAAATTTAGCTGACAATATGAAGGAAGAAATAGCGGTAGAGAAACGTATCATAGCCTTAGAAAAGAAAAATGTCGTTGATGAATGAAAATCTAAGAAGGTTACTTTTAAAGAATATCCAAAGAAAAAACAATCGAAAGACCCATTTGATTTAGAAGGATTGCAGAAAGTTTTGAAAACCATGTCTAACGAAGTGGTTGACATTAAGAAACAAGTAGCAGAGACTTCTTCTAAAAAACCTTACAAGCCTTATAGAAGAAATCCTTCGACTGATTCAAAGCCTCCCAATGCTATCACAAATGCTAAATCAGAAGAAGAAGAAGAGGAAGTTTCTAACGAAGAGCCTACTGATGAAGAAGAAGTTGTAGAAGTACATGGGATTTGGGATTTCATCCTCCCAGATGAAGATGATCAAGAGGCATCACCAGTCAGTACTAAAAGTAGAAATCAACTTGATCCTCCAAAACCTACTCCTAAGCCGAAGAGCACAAGCTCAATGTCTAAGGATAAAGTCGCAGGTAAGAAAACATCACCCAAAGCGACTCAAACAAGCCCAGTCCAAACAGATTCACCAAATCCATCTAAAACATTGATTATTTTTTATGAGATGAAGTATAATATCATAGAAGACATGAAGAAGACTAGGGCTAACATTACTTTTTATGAATTGAGCAAGTTAAAACATCAAAAATAACTACTTTTGAAAGAGTTACATGCAATACCTATTGCACCTCTGCATGCTGCTGTAATCTTGCAAGCTTCTCATGAGATGGGAAGACCTCCAACTAATGTGACTAATAAAGTTGATCCAAATGATATCGCTCTAATTGGAGGAAGGTCAAGATCTCATACTCCCCCATTTCTTCTTACTTATGAAGTTTTCAACAAAAAATTGCATAATTGTTTAGTAGATTCAGGAGCTTCATCTAATATCTTACCTAAATCAATATGTGCAAATTTGAACGTCCAACCTCAAAATTTTGCAGTACACATAGTTCAGCTAGACCGGTCGTAGGTTGAAGTGATCGGTGAACTAAATTAGGTTACCATAAGGCTGTCATCTAACCCAAAGGTATGTCAAGTTATCGATATTTTAGTTGCAGACATTTGAGAATTTTATGGCTTAATTCTTAGCAGAGATTGGTCTAAAAAGCTTCATGGATACTTTGCAACCGATTGGTCGCATATGTGGCTCCCTTACAATGGTAAACCAAATCAGATAAAGGTTGAGCGAGAAAGACATAAAAAATACATAGTAACAGAATTGGAAGGAGAAAAAGAACCTGTAGCATACAACAACAATATAATTGGCAACTATTCTGTTGACTCTTTCTTAGGAAATTTTAATGCTCATACTTCGCCTTACTTAGAACATTTTTTTTATCTCAAGTAGAAAATTTTTCTCAAACAGATAGTTCTAAATATGTTAATTTTATAGATAGTCCTGTAAATAAATCTTTATTTTGGAAGTTATTTTTTGACGGTTCTAAGTCTAACGAGGGGGCAGGAGTAGGATGCGTATTAGTTAGTCCAAAGGGAAACAAAACTATGCTAACTTGTAGACTCGAGTTCGATTGCACCAATAATACTGCAGAATACGAAGCTTTAGTCCAAGGATTATACAAAGCAATTGGATTATATATCAAGTATCTACAAGTCTTCGGAGATTCTAAAATTGTTATCAGACAGGTACGAAATACTATACATTGTCTATCAGGTCATTTAAAGAATTATCAATCTTTAGTACAAGATATCACTGAACATTTTGTAGCATTTAATAATTAATCAATTCCCAGACTCCAGAATGCCAGTGCTGACCTCTTGGCAAACGTAGCTTCCAAGTTCATTCCCTCAGAGGACTATAACCCAGACAGATTCTCAATCGAATTAATCTTTAGACCTTCAATTCTTGATAATATTACCAATTGGAGAATTTTCAACGATGATATTGATATTGTAAACTTCCTCACATTAGAAGGATCTTACACTAATAAGATAATTAATTAGGACCAACATGACAAACAATTGCAACAAGATAGCACTAATAATGCTATGTCAAAATCAGTAGTCAAATTGGAAGACCTGTATGATTTGAAAGACTGATTCAAAAGATCTACCAATTCAAAACTTCAAAGTTCAACTCTGAACTATGAATTAGTAAATCTAGGAACTGATACCAAGCCACAGAATATCAACCTAGGTCTTAGCCTAGCTCCTGAAGAAAGATTGGCATACGTTCATCTCCTAAAACAATACAAAAGTGTCTTTGCCTAGAACTATGATGAACTTAAGACTTATGACACTTCTATCATTCAGCATACTATCCCAATGATAAACGATGAAAAACCTATCTAGCAAAAGTTGAGAAAGATCCATCCTAATCTGGAGAACCAGATCAAATCTAAGCTCAATAAATTATTGAAAGCCAAAATCATTTTTCCCGTTTGACATTCTAGATAGGTTTCCAAGATGGTTCCCGCTAGAAAGAAAAACAGAGACATTAGAATTTGCATTGACTTTCGAAATCTTAACAAAGCCTACCAAAAAGATAATTTTCATTTGCCTCCCATGGAGCAAATATTACAAACAGTTGCA
This sequence comes from Pinus taeda, assembly GCA_000404065.3. Taxonomy (NCBI): domain Eukaryota; kingdom Viridiplantae; phylum Streptophyta; class Pinopsida; order Pinales; family Pinaceae; genus Pinus; species Pinus taeda. The sequence goes on from APFE031333106.1 coordinate 97,454, forward strand.
GGATCAGAATTAATATCCTTCTTGGATGGTTTCTCCGGCTACAACCAAGTTTTGCTCCATCCCAACGATCAATTAAAGACCACATTTAGAACCAAATGGGGTACATGCATATCAAAAGATGCTTTTCGGTCTGATCAACGCTGGCGCTACATTTCAAAGGGCCATGGACATCGCTTTTAAGAGATTAGTAAACAAATCAGTAGTAATCTACTTGGATGATATAACTGTATATTCCAAAAAATGAGGTAATCATCTTAGAGATTTAAAATAGATCTTCCAACGTTTTGTCAAAGGTATGGAATTTCACTTAATCCAAAACAGTCCTTTTTTGCATTAAGGAAAACTTCTTGGATTTATAGTGTCAAAATCTGGAATTCATATTGATCCCGACAGAATCAAGGAGATTTTCGAAATACCCTTGCCTCACAACAAGAAAGCTATGCAGTCCTTCCTTGGCCAGATTAATTTTGTAAAGAGATTTGTTCTAGACTTTTCAAGAATCGTATCTCCCTTACAAGCAATGATTAAAAAGAATTCAGTCTTCAAATGGGGCCAAGAGGAATATGAAGCATTCAATCTGATTAAACAAGCAATTGTAAATGCTCCATCTTTAGCAACTCCAAATTTTTCCGACCCTTTCATTTTGTATACATTTGCCTCTTATAGATCATATAGTGCGATACTCACTTAAGCAAATCATGACAAGGTGGAAGCCCCAATTGCCTTTTTCAGTTCAAATCTACAAGGGGCTGAATTAAATTATTTTGACGTCGAGAAACAAGCTTATGCTGTTTTCAAAGCGATCAAACATTTCAGACCCTTTCTGCTTAAAACCCATACAAAAATCATAGTACCGTTTCCAGCGGTAAGAAATCTCTTAGTACAGAAGGACATGGGTGAGAAAAGAGACAATTAGGTTACTTCCTTACAAGAATACGACGCTGAAATTAAACTAGCAAATATTGTAAAAGGTCAAGGCTTTTGCAAAATGTTGGCTGGAGCATCATTTATTTCCGAAATACCATCTGCAAAAGTACAAATGTATGAGGTAAGCCTAAATGATATTAAATCATTATACACTGATATCACATTTTATCTAAAGAATGGATATGCTCCTTCAAACCTAGATTATACAAAGAAAAGTGCCCTAAGATTGAGGGCTAAACAATATCAGATCGTGAACGATGTACTTTTTAGGATGAATTATGATTTTGTCCTCCTTAGATGTCTTGAGAAATCTGAAACTGAAAAGGTGTTGCAGGAACTCCACAATGGACCAACAGGTGGACATTATGTTGGAGATGCTACAACACATAAAATCCTGTGTGCAGGGTATTATTGGCCTACACTATTCAAAGACACACATAGCTACGTAAGGAAATCTCAAGTTTGTCAAACTGCTGCAGGAAGACAAAAGAAACCATCGCTGCCTTTGCAACCAGTCAATATTGATCAACCTTTTGATCAATGGGGATTGGATATAATAGGTGAGATCGTTCCTCACTCTTCTAAACAACATAAGTATATCCTCATAGCTACAAATTATTTTACTAAATGGGTAGAAGCAGTTCCTCTCAAGACAACTAATGCCAAACACATCATTGATTTCACAGATTAGTTCATAATCACCAGGTTTTGTTTACCCTCTGCTTTAATGTTTGATAATGCATCGTATTTCTCTGGCAATGCTATGACTGAATTTGCACTCAAAAGAGGCTTTAAACTTAATTACTCTGCCAATTGTTATCCACAGGGGAATGGATTAGCTGAATCAACAAATAAAAAATTAATCAGAATCATTAAGCGAACCATCGATAAAAATCATAAGGTTTGCCACAAATCTTTAATGTATGCTCTATGGGCAGACTGAATAATGCAGAAAGCCTCCATTGGCACTTCTCCCTTTAATTTAGTTTATGGGAGAGAAGTGGTCCTTCCAACTCATCTAGTGATTCTCTCTTTGGCCTTAGTTCAATTTATTGATGAAACACCAACTTCTTCCTTACAACTAAGGCAACTACAAATCCTTAAGCTAGAAGAGAAACGAGAACAGGCTAAAATAAATCATGCTCATCACCAAGCATTATTAAAAGCTTCTTTTGATTCAAACATGATATCCAGAAAGGACTTTCAAATTAGAGATTTAGTTTTAAAATGGGATAAAGCTCACGAGGAAAAGGGCAAACATACAAAATTCCAACGAATGTGGCTTGGCCCTTTCCAAATTGCAGAAATCATAGGTCCATCTACTTTTATGTTACTGGATTTAACAGGAAAAAGAGAATCTTTACTTGTTAATGTGTAGATCGTCAAAAAATACTTTCCATAAGAGATCATTCTTCTATTTTTGTAAATTAACTTTTCATTTATTTTGATAATAAAACCAGTTGTAAATGGTTGCATTTGGAATTCACCAAAAAGATAAGTATTTCTTTTAGATTTTGTTTTTCGCTTGTATAAATAGAACCGATTTAGAAAATTGGTCATTATTATTGAAAGGTACAGTCAAAGACTATAAACCTGAAAATGATACTAGTTACAACCTTACAAATTTTGATAAAAAGCAACCTTTAGTGGGAATTTGTTTTGTATCAGTCAGATGAAAGGTATCGGAAACAAAACAAAGATTCTCTATAGAAAATCTCTTTCCACAAACTCTACAATTGTCGTCCAGAGCTATTCTTAAGGAAACAATGACTTCCTCCCCACCTAGAGAATTATGAGCTTCAAGGAATAATCCAACGATACACTTTAACTTAAAGAATAAGAGGTCTCATCACAAGCCCACTTATCATGATCATAAGATATTGTAGCTTGCTGACTTTGCCAAAACTACATACCACAACAAGGCAATGACTCAAGATTGTTGAAATCAAAAGACAAGGGGTCTCATCACGAGCCAGCTTGTTCAACAAAGTTATAAATCAAGTGAGTGGCATTATCATAATTTGGCTACCAAACCAAGGCATTGTTCTTTAATAATTAAAAGAAAATAAAAGTAATAAACGTGGATATGGATTTCCCTTTGAAAATCATATAATTCTCCAAGTAGGATACATGATCATTGATGGGTAACAGGTAACCCTGTCGAGGCTATAAACACCTGCTGGCAGCAGAGGCTCTACCTACGACAAATGGGCATACTTAAAACTTATTTATAGAGAGAACTTTGTTTTTATCTTTACAAACCAAGTAGTGGCTGATGTAAATACAATGACTAGCTCTAGGAAGTAAAAAATCAAAGTTAACATAGAAGAAACAAAATATCATTGACAGCTGAAAGCATGATGTACTTTATCTTTCTATAATAAAGTTTGATTTTCTGGAAAAGGTTTCTGTTTTGGAATTTTAGAAAATCAAAAAAACAAACAGAGATAACTGGTTCTTCCAAGTGAATCGCCAATTGTTGTGGCCAGCAACAACCCCCTTCTTATTTCGTTTTATTACTAATACTAAATAAGTGGAGACCCTTTATGCAAAAAATTAAAAAAAATAAAATTAGTACTTGTATTCCCTTTTTAAATAAATCTTACTATCATAAACTTAGGAGAATACTTGAAAAATAAAAAAAGACTTAAGTTTTATGATAAGTTCAAACAAAACCATTCTCTCAATAAAGAGACTCGCATCACAAAAAGGTAATGGATGCCATCCTATAAACAGAATCCTAAAATTGCAAAACTGCAATGTGAAATCACGCACCGAAGGCACTCATCGCATCGCAGTTCTTCATATGCCTCAAATATCACTTAAGGTGAAATACCTCAAACTGCTGACATGCGATGGTGCGTCTTGCAAATCGAATTTCACAGAAAACATATGGTAATGGATGATTGTCACATGCAACAAACCAGTGATATTGCGAAGCAAATCGCAAAATCGCCTTATCGCAGATCTACAAGGCTTATCGTTCGAAAAAGTTTTTCCATAAACCGATGCCCAGTTATGCGTGTTAATGTTAATTTAATAAGTTAGCTGGTAATCATTAATGAAATATGGTTTTGATCTGATCGAAGGGCCATTTCACGTAGGGTGATATATTTTATATGATTTCGGCATTTAAAGCTTTCCCGTCACCTTATTTCTTATCATTAATCTTTCCTTATTTGTAAATTGTAGGAGCGAAAAGTAGAGAGGTATACATAGCAGTGTTCAAAATATTATGGGAAAGAAGGGAAAATCTCCGAGTTCTAAAGAAAAAGAAATGACGCCCTTATACACAGACACCACCTGTAACAAAGACGCCAGCGTTACTACTTGGAAAGGCATGCACAACCTACTCGAGGAAGAAAATCCCAGAGTAATGGAGGTTACAGCGACTGCAGATTCACGCGGGTCATCTGAGGCGTCGATTACAAAACTAGCATGTTCGTTCTTACACTAGATAGCGGCGAGGCCCAAGATTCTTCCATACACAGACATGGTCAAATGGATACTGGATGGTGCTGACACAACGGACAAACAACTTAAAACTGAGAACCAAGAACTCATCGAGTCGTTCTTTCCACAAAATTTAAGGTTTATATCCTCTAATAAAAAAGCGCGCAAGAGGTGAAAAATAGCACTAGGGAAGCCCTGATAAAAAAATGGAGGTAGTTTTTGATGCACACATTGTTGGGCAAAAACCCTTGAGAAGGAAAGCCTCTGATCGCTCAGTTTCCTGTAAGCCCGAAAAATTGTAGGAAAAAGTGCTATAGGCTAAAGGCAAAACTTGAGCTCTAAAAACCTGTGGTATTTATCAGAGATATCCTTAAGGTGGTATGTAAATATCAGACTGAATGTACAACATCTACAAACAAGCTGGAGACAAAAAGCTCAAGAAAGAGCAGAGTCCATCAAAAGGTTAACCAAGTTGAATTGGGATTCTTACTGGAAGTACTTGGTAAAACCACACAGCCAGTGCATGACTCTGAAATGTATCATTAACTCTGCTAAGAAGATGGCGCCAGCACTTGCCGATTTTGTTTTCGCAGGACAGCTAAAGTCGAAGGTCAGGCAGCCAACTCTCCTCAAGCCAATGCTAGACGCTTGCGACTACAAGGAATAGATACATAGATAGTTAATTGCTAGTTTTAGTTTTAGATTTAGTTTTAGTTTTAATTTTGCTTTATTTTTGCATGAAATGAGGACGGTCATTTAAACCGCCTCCTACATTTTTGTAATAAACTATTTTTAGATTTAAATAGTAGTATTTTAACCCTTCTCATGCATTTAGAGAAGGATCCTAAAATTTGTCAAAAACTTGTCCTCAGAACATGCACTTCTGCACCCTTTGAGGAGGTTTTGATGAATGAATGGAACAAGATTTATTGATATCTGTGTTTAATATCTACTACTGAAATTTCACTTTTGTACTCTTAGTGGATGTTAAATTAAGAAGAGATAAATCATTATTGCTGAAGCTCATGAGTAGAACTTGTTATAAATGGTACTTTTATCTCTTAAATATTTTTGCTTATGTGTTAAGGTGATATTCATGTTCAGTGATTTATATATGAATGCTTGAATGCTTGAGTTATCATTTGGCACTTCTGTACGGTGATAACTATTCTATTTATGCTTAATATATGAGTGACTTATTATGCGATATGTTTTTCACAATTGTTTCGTCTAACTTTTTATACGAAACGGTTTATCTTTATTGAATTCTTTTCACATAGCAATTGAATGATCTTTATTACCAATTGTCATTAGAAATTATTTTAGATCGCATAACTGAAAGATTAAATCCCAGGTTAGTTTTTAGAATTAGATATTTCTATTAATTAGAATACAATTGCATGTTGATAAATTAGATTTAGAATAAAAGCATTTTACTTAGAAATTATTAGGAAGGAAATATCAATTCTCAACACACACACACACACACAAATTGGGAAACTGGTCCCATTTCCCAAGTCAGACCCACTATACAAAACGAAAAAGGAGTTGTTGACCAAGGTATGGACTGGGTGGGCATCCCCCTTATTGTAGACCTGATTTTCAGGGCTTCAACACTTTCTGAGGCCTTATGGGTCAAAATGTGGTGGTCTACTTGGACGATGTCACCATCTTTTTGAAGAAAAGGAGCAACCACCTCCACCACTTAAAGCAGATTTTCGAGAGATGCCAGAAGTATGTGATCTCCCTCAATCCTAAGAAGAGCATATTCACAGTTTCAGAAGGCAACCTGCTGGGCCACATCATCACCAATAATGGAATCACTATAGATCCAGATCGTGTTCCTCGGAAAAATTAATTTCCTTCGTAAATTTATTTTAGATTTTGCACAAATTGTCAAAACTTTAGAGAACATGATAAAGAAGGACTCATTATTTAAATGGGATCGAGAGGAAAAGGAATATTTTGATTGGATTATGACAACAATCACGGAGGCCCCATCCCTCTCTAGCCCCGATTTCAGCAAAGACTTTACCTTATACACTTTCGCCTTAGATTCATCATTAGTTGCGGTTCTTACATAGAAGGGTTGTGATCACGACAAACGTCCCATATCATTCATGAGTATAGGACTCCAAGGTGCAGAGTTAAACTACCTGGACATCGATAAGCAAGCGTACGTGGTCTACAAAGCAGTGAAACATTTTAGACCATACATCCTAAAAAATTGTGTCATAGTAATGGTCCCACACCTAATCGTCATATCCCTTTTCATACAATAAGAGTCGGGAGAAAGGAGAGCCAATTGGATGGCCTCCCTCCAAGAATATGATTTGGAGTTCAAACCTTCCCACATTGTGAAATGACACAGACTCTGTAAACTGACCGTCGAAGCAACTGATCCTCAAGACATGGAGCCTGATCGACTGACCTAGGAAATGGAAGTATGGGAGCATGAAATTGAAATGTACCATAATGAACTCCTTGGCTCACATGACGCCTCGTCATGGTATTTCGTGATGAGCCTCATCATTGGGTAACTATATGGGCCTTAATTCCCCTCCTAGCTTAATCAAACCAACTTTTCTCATAACTTATTACATGCTTTTTATTATATTTTGTTTATGAAGTGAGTTAGAGTTGGATATTATGCTTTGTGGTCTAATATGCATTGAATGCAGGATTAAAGGAGAAAATCAAGGAATTTTGGAAAAGACCAAGGTCAAAACTCGAATGGGACAAGGGAGAGGGATTATAGGAGGTAAATCCTCCTCATTTACTACTCCTCCATTTGAATATTCCTCCGTTCATCACATCAACTCGCAGTGCAAACAACCAAATCATGAGGACTACAAGGCAACCGAGCAAGTGAGAGACAAAGCACTAGTTTCTCTTGAGTTGGGAGCCGAGCCTCCCTAATTTTAAGGAAGTTGTTGGGGACTTCAGATGTATATGTAGAGAGGCCTAGGCTCTCAGTAGGATTTGGATTTTTGATTGTAAAACTCTATTCTATTTTCGAGTTGCAAAACTTGTGGCAACCTTTTGATGTAATTTGTTGTTTTGGTAATAAGAATGAGTTTTGTTTTGCGCTAGCACTGAGTTAAATCAGAGGGCTAAAGCTCTTTGGTTAGGTCCCAACCCTAGTAGCCAAGGCTCCTCTTTATTGTACATGTATGTTTAGTGTAGATTCATAGCTTCATTGGTAATTTGCTCATTAGATGCATTTCCATTACAAGTAGTGTAGATTAGATTGGTTGTGTGATAGTTTGCTTCCATTTGTGCCTTATTTCAAGTAGCATCTTAGCAAGGAGAAAAAGGATTACCACAAGTTTGTTATTAGGTGTCTCAGCCTCACTTCCTCCCTCTGGGACCATGACTTGAGGAAGGGACCCTTAAGCAGCCCCAAAAACACAAATTTCTAGTTATTTTATGAGCTTTGGACTTTATTGTCTTTAATTTAGTTTTTGGTCAATATTGCAAGGTAGATTTCATTGTCATATTTTTCATCTCCATTTCTGCAGTAGATCTCACTCATTCTTTCATTCCTATCAGCAACTTTCTTCATCCATAGTATAAGCAGTTGACTCATTAATTCTGCTATTCTAGTTCATGAAAATGTATCTTGTTGCATAGCTTTTTGGAAGACACACATGTTTTATGCAGAGCAGGTGCATCAGGAGGAGACTAAGACTTCATAGCCAGTATCCACCTTCCACTTCATCCACCTTAGCCATCCCTTGTTTTCACCACCACCCTCACTAGTTTTTCATCATTTTTCATTGAAAATCTCCCAGACACATTGAGCGAATCTAGCCATCTATCATCTTGGATATTGACCCCTGAATGATCCTAGACCTTCTAACACTCCATTCCGACCATCACACACCTTTCCTAAGTCTCCCATCACCTCCAACACTTCACATTTATCTCTCAGTTGTATCCTGTAGGTTTCCTGTAATTCCTACAGGAAGTTTCTAGTACATCTTGTAGGTTTTCTTGAAACAACCTGTTTTGAGGCCAAATTAATGGAAAACCTCTAAGAAGTCACAAAAATCCTACTATGGACCCTCCACACCATCCAACCACTTCATAAACCTTCTATCCATCCTCAAACACCCTTAATCCACCTTTCACATCCACAAGAACTATTAGTTTTCATACTTGATTTTGCATAAAAATACCAAAAAAATGAAAACATATTTAGTTTAGTTTCTTTACATGCACATTAGTATTGTTTGATGCTTCTTACTAATCTGAAAATGGGGCACTTAGGCTTCTTGTCTAACTTACAAGCACCTCTCCCACTTCCAAAGCTTAAATATTCCCAAGTCTTTATGATTAACCAATGCAGAATTAAATATATGCTTGAAAATAAGGTGTATGCTTATGGTTGTTTTAAATTGTTTATGCTCTATAAATTGATTTGCTTAAACTGCAATAAAACATATAACAGTGAAACAATGCAGAAAATGAGCATTACACATAAGAAAACAAGTTAAATGTGGAGTTCACCCAAAACTCTTGGGCTACGTCTCCTTGAGCTCTAGTCAACTCAACTAGGTTCTCTGGGATTATGGTCTAAGTTCTTTTACAAGCTCCACACTCAACTCCACTGGTTTACACAGAACACAATGGGTTTAGAACACCATCTTATCACCTGGCTCTAAAGCTTTCCACTTTCTGGATTTAGGCTCTAGCTCTGGATCTGGCTTTGGCGCTCGGCTCTAGCTCTGTCTCTTGGCTTTGGCTTTGGCTCTTCAGCTCTGGCTTTGACTTTCTGCAACTTTAAGCTCTCTGGCTTTTCACTTGACCGCCAAGTGACCCTAAAGACTCCCTTAGCTACTCTGCACATTAGATTTTTTCTCTCTCTGCTCTCTTGCTTCTGCCTACTCTTAATTGAGCTCTATACCTCCTTTGAGGTACTTTTCTGGGTTTTTGGCTACCCTAGCCATTTCTCTGCATATCATCATCTCTCTATGCCTCTGCGGCCTCCCTGCTCCTTGTTAGTTCGATTGGCCATCTGGCTCTGTGGATCTATGGCTTCAAAATGCATCAATGCCCCTAAAAACATCCGCTTGCAGCATGGCATGATGATCTGGAGTGGTTACAGATGTTTCAGAGTTTTTCCTTAGGCAAAACCCGAAATTAAAGAAAAATCTATTGCAAAGGTGTTTTGCAGAAAACAAACTATCGGGCGTGCATTTCGGATGTGAAATTCCCTTCAATCGCCCCTAAAATCCCTATTGGGTCCGCCAGTAGGCAGCATATCGCATCGCGTAGGCATATTGGGTAAAATCCCAAATACACAGGAAATATGTGAAAAACCCGATAGAACTCTTTCTATCGGACTTGAAAATTTATCGTATCCACCCTATAATCATATCGGATCCACCCTAGGTTGCTTTCACAAGCCCCACCCTTGATCTAGGTGATCTCCAATCCAACAGTCAATATTCGACTTTGGGTGGCTTAAGGGTACAGAGGTTACTCGCCCAAAAATGCATTTTCCATCTCTCCTCCACCAGCCACGCGTCGTTCATTGTATGGGATCGGGCGGAGCCGGCCCAACACCATTTACCGCTTGAGGCTCGCCTAAAATCCCGCTTACGAAACTCAAATTTATAAATTGTGCTTATAATTCCCCTTTGGGTCCGGCTTTATCGCTTCGGGCGTCTTTCCTTTGTATTTCAGTTTTTACACCGAAAATTTTATTAGGCTGGGTTTATAAGACCCATTGGGTCCGACTTTCCCTAATCACTAGTCGCATGTATATCGCCCCTTTTACATCACTGCGATGCGACGTTGCGATGCGATATATCGCAATTACATGTCGCATAGCCTTGTGGTTCCTTCCCTTTCCTCGTGGCATCGCTGACACTGATCCGCTGATCCGATCATCGACGATCGCATGTCGCATAGTCTAGGTCCCGATATCGCATGCAGGCCTGTCTCCGACCTGATATATCAGAGATCGTCGATCAGGGGTCTCCCGCCTTCGACCTAAGTCCTTCCCTTTTGCCTTTTTCCAATGCGATTTCCCTTTGTAAGGGTTTTTTGTCATTTTTAGGGGATTTTGCCTCTTTTTCCAAAGAATAAAGGGCAACTTCTTTTTGCGATAACTTCTGCACCCCAAGTCCATTTTAGCCCATTCAAGTTGCAGTAGATTCAAAAGGAAAAGATCTCTGCAATGGGCTATTTCTAGGAACATCCTTGGACTTTCATTTTCCTCTTTGAGGAACACTTAGACTTAGGAGTTTATCCAAAATCCATTTTGGATCATGCCTTCCCACTAAAATAACTTTTGGTCTCCAAAAGACTGATATATTGATCTGAACAGTAAATGAGAGTAAAAACACCCTCTTCTTTTAGCTTCCATACACTTGGCTTGCATAGTGCCTCTGAACTAAAACCTTTGACCACTCTCCTTCCTAGATGTGTTGGTCCTCTTGGGAAGAACTGCCTTCCTCCTTGCCTTCCTGCAGAACTCCTATTGAGATGGTCACAGAAGGTAGTTTGAACTTTTTTGCCTTGATCATTGATCCATGGTGGCTCAAACAAATGTGAATTACATTTGCTCCACAAAAATTTCATTTGTACCTATTTGAAAAGCTATCAACAAAAACTGTTAACAACAACATAAATATAGACAACAACTGGATAGCCTAAACTTCTACTTCAACAAAAGAAATAGATTTCACATCTTGTGAACACCTCCATGGCTTACATCTGCATACAAATTATGGACTAGATAACAAGCCCACAAAAAATGCCTTTAAAACAAATGACCTTTCAAGTCAAGCATGTAGAGAAATACCATTATGAATCTTCTTCAAAAGATGAAACACTTCATCGTTATCTTCATCCTAGAGACCATATCAACTTTTCCCATGTCAATATTACATGCATGTTTACAACAAAGAAATCAACCCTTCATGTTAATTACACATACATGTTCAAATACAAGGAAAACATCAACATCCCTGTGTTCATGCACATCATTCTCATGCATGCATTTCATCTTTCAACTTTCACTTAAGCACACTGTACTTTTGAAGCTGAAATGAAATATAATGTTGTAGCAACAAAGTGAGTCTCCTACTCAACTTCTCCATTCACCTTCTTGGTAAAATCCTGCAACTTGCATTCCATTAACAAAGAAATGAAAATAGATGCATCAATAGACATGTAATCTTAATCAGGTAAGAACTCAAACCATTTCTTACCAATCCTTTTCAAAGGTACTACCTTTGTCTGCACATCAGCATCAACATGTGAACGATCCTGAAACACATCATCCATGGAATCTTCCTTTCAATTTCCCCCACTTCTCTTTCCACTTTCTTCAGATTTTGTGGAAGCATTGTTGGATTCATAATCCAACAATTTTCAGCAAGATGCCCTTGCTTATGGCAATAAGTGCACTGCATGTGCATCCTCTTGACAGCATGACTTGCCTTGTCCAATGGACCTTTGGCTTCTTGCTTCCTTTCCTTCAAAAGTTTCCTGTATGTGGCCATTCTCTTCCAACATCTAGAAACATTATGGTTATCCAAACCACAAAAGGAACATGCAATTCTTTTCCCATACCTATGTGGAAATTTATCATGCTTTGCACAATCAAAAGGAAAATGTTTAGAACCAGATTTATACCTTTCCCTTTCACCTTTATTGCCTTCATGAGGAGGTGAAGCAAATGAAGAAGTGGCTCCCTTTGGAACACCATCGATCTCTTCAAGGATGTTAGAGTCTCCATAACTCTTTGGTTCAAGTGTGTGCTTCTAAACACCTGCATCTTGCAAATGATGTTTCAAGCTATTGCATTCCTCTTGGATACAATCTTCACACTCTTGAGGTAAAAGGCCTGCAATGCAACTCATTCTTGGAACTGTTTCAATGGCCTTCATGGCAGCTTTGGAACTTCCTCCATAAGAGTGTCCATAGCCAAGACCCAAATACTTACGCTTTTCCTCAACCGTTACTGGTTCAACAATACCTTGTGCATGTTTACCCAAGCCTTTTCCCTCATAGCCCATCTTGGACATTAGCTTGGAACCTATGCCTCTGGTATGTTTTTCAAAAGAACCAATATAAGAATTCTTAGAAGAATTTGAAGACAAACTGGAATGGTTTACCTCTTCTTCAAACTGATATTTGACCAAGGCTTCTTTGGCAACAAAGAGCTGTGACTCCAACTCATGCATTCTTTTTCAGGTTCATATTTGCAATATGAAGTTGCCTCTCCATTTCCTGCAATTTGTCAGAAAGCAACTGCTTCTCTTCCTCCATGGAATTCAACTGGTCTCTAAGTATGTTGCTCTTCCTTCCATCCTCATACAGCTGTCTCACCATATCCATCATGATGAAAAAGTCTTGCTTCATGTCTTCATCAAAGACTCTTGTGATGAAGGAGGAATTCGAGGACTCACTTGTAGAGGTTGTCATTATGCAAATGAACAAAAGAACTTCAAACAAGATTAATAAAGATCTTTATTCAGCAACCTTTTGCAACAAACCTCCTGTGCTTCAAGGATTGCCTTGAGGTCCTTTGGGATAGAAGAATGCCTTAAGCCCTTCTTCCTTCTTGTCCTTCCTAGACTGAGCTATCAATAGATTTCCCTTCACCTCTGCAAACTCAAACAGTAGTCAGTATGCAACAAGCATACAATCAATCAGACAATCAATCCTTGACTTCCCAAACACCTTTCAGACAAGCAATATTTGTGCTGACAAGCAAGCATTTTGATATAACCTTCTTTGAAGGTGGAATTAATCAATCTCAAGCTCTGATACCACCTGATCTGAAAATGGGGCACTTATGCTTCTTGTCTAACTTACAAGCACCTCTCCCACTTCCAAAGTTTAAATATTCCCAAGTCTTTATGATTAACCAATGCAGAATTAAATATGTGCTTGAAAATAAGGTGTATGCTTATGGTTGTTTTAAATTGTTTATGTGATGTAAATTGATTTGCTTAAATTGATATAAAACATATAAGAGTGAAACAATGCAGCAAATGAGCATTACACATAAGTCAGCAAGTTTAATATGGAGTTCACCAAAAACTTTTGGGCTACATCTCCTTGAGCTCTAGTCAACTCAACTAGGTTCTCTGGGATTATGGTCTAAGTTCTTTTACAAGCTCCAAGCTCAACTCCATTGGTTTACACAGAACACAATGGGTTTAGAACACCATATTATCCACTGGCTCTGAAGCTCTCGACTTTTTGGCTCTAGGCTTTCACTCTGGCTCTGGTTTTAGCGCTCAGCTCTGGCTCTAGCTCTCGGCTTTGGCTTTGGCTCTTCGGCTCTGGCTTCTTTGGCTCTGGCTTTGGCTTTCTGCAACTTTCATCTCTCTAGCTTTTCACTTGACCTCCAAGTGACCCCAAAGACTCCCTCAGTTGCTATGCGCATTAGAATTTCACTCTCTCTACTCTCTTGCTTCTGTTTGCTCTCAATTGAGCTCTCTGCCTCCTTTGAGGTACTTTTCTAGCTTTTTAGCTACCCCAGCCATTTTTCTGTGTATCATCGTCTCTCGGTGCCTCTGTGGCTTCCCTGCTCCTTGTCAGTTCGACTGGCCATTTGGCTCTATGGCTCTGTGGCTTCAAAATGCATCATTGCCCCTAAAAATGTTCGCTTGCAGCATGGCATAATGATATGGAGTGGTTACATAGGTTTCAGAGCTTTTCCTTAGGCAAAACCCGAAATTAGAGGGAAATCCATTGCACAGGTATTTTCCAAAAAACACACTATCGGGCGTGTATGTCAGACGTGAAATTCCATTCAATCACCCCTAAAATCCCTATTGGGTCTGCCATTAGGCAACATATCACATCATGTAGGCATATGGGTGAAATCCCAAATACACGGGAAATACGTGAAAAACCCAACAAAACTCTTTCTATCGGACTTGAAAATTTATTGCATCCATCCTATAATCATATCGGGTCCGCCCTGGGTCGCTTTCACAAGCCCCACCATTGATCTGGGTGATCTTTGATTCAACCTTCAATATGCAACTTTAGGTGGCTTAAGGGTATGGAGGTTACCCACCCAAAAAGGCGGTTTTCCTCTCTCCTCCACCAGCCACGCGTCATTCATTGTATGGCGAGCCGACCGAATACCATTTACCGCTTGAGGCCCACCCGAAATCCCGCTTACGAAACTCAAATTTTATAGATTGCACCTATAATTTCCCTTTGGGTCCGGCTTTATCACTTCGAGTGTCTTTCCCTTGTTTTTTGGTTTTTACATCGAAAAGCGTTAATACATAGAAAATCCCTTTTACCGGAACTCAAATTTTATAAGGTCGGGTTTATAAAACCCATCAGGTCGTTTGGCTTTCGCTAATCGCTAGTTGCATGTATATCGACCAATGCGATGTTGCGATGTGATATATCACAATCGCATGTCGCATAGCCTCGGGGGTCCTTCCCTTGCCTCGTGGCATCGCTGACATCGATCCGCCGATCCGATCATCGACAATCACATGTCGCATAGTTTGTGTCCCGATATCGCATGTGGGCCTGTCTCCGATCCAATACATCGGAGATCGCTGATCGGGGGTCTCCCGCCTTTGGCCTAAGTCCTTCCCTTTTGCCTTTTTCCGATGCGATTTCCCTTTATAAGGGTTTTTTTCCATTTTTAGGGGATTTTGCCTCTTTTTCCAAAGAACAAAGGGCAACTTCTTTCTGCGATAACTTTTGCATCCCAAGTCCATTTTAGCCCATTCAAGTTGTAGTAGATTCAAAAGGAAAATATCTCTGCAATGGGGCTATTTCTAGGAACATCCTTGGACTTTTATTTTCCTCTATGAGGAACACTTAGACTTAGGAGTCTATCCAAAATCCATTTTGGATCACTTACTTCTACAACTTAGATAGTAGAATTTGTTTTATGTTGATTTGGCATTTCTGCTTAGCATAACTTCTTGAATGGTTAATCAGTATATGGTGTGGATTAGCATTACATGTTGGCCTTCTCCATTAATGCAATAGAGTAAATCTCTTAAAGTATATTTACGTTTCTTCCATCAAAGAATCAAGCTTCTTCTGACTCCATAGAAGTCTGGCTTGGAACCCCAATGTTCTCTCACCAGCTGAACAGTGACAACGAGTAGAACCATCACTTTTACTTGTGCATACAACACTGTCACCTCCAAGTTTGTACGAACCCTGAGTTGATAAGTAGAGCAGGTAGTCGAGGAGTTGTAGCATCCTTGCTGCAATACTGGCACTCATCACTTTTTGGCGTCGTTGCCGGGGAGGTGTCTAAGTAGAATGTGATTACTGCTTTCTTTTCTTCTATTTTTTTTCTTCAATATTCTGCCATTAGTTTATTTCTGCAAAATTAATCTAGTTGTTTCCTTTCTTTCATTTTGCATTGTCTACTTTCCTTTCCATTTTTGCAAGTAAGATTTCAACTTAGCAAGTAGCTTTTTCATTCTATCAATAATCTTCATTCAATCAACAATTTCAATTCTGTGAGTATTTTCCTAGTTTGAAAAAAATACAAAATCAAACCAAAAATATTTCCTTTCATGCCTCGTAGGAATGGGGACACCTTAGGGAAATTTTTTCCAAATACCCCTACTGCATCCAACAGCTAACCTTCTCTCTTCTTCGGTGGCTGTGAACTAGAGGAACCCTTAGGTGAGCAACCTGACATATTTGAAGAACCTACAGGGGAAGAAGAAGAAGAGGAACCCATTCCTACTAAACCAATGGTTGAAAACCAAAATGATAGAGGAAATAGACAGAGAGTTGAGGGTGCCTTCCCCATCAGGGAGACCAATGGGGACACTAAGATGAAAAATATATGCCCCTCTGCCTTACCTCATTTCCATGGCTTGACCACATAGGACCCTGACACTTTCCTGTTTGAGTTTGTTGTTATATGTCGAACCTATAACTATACAGATGATGAGAAAAAGTTAAAAATATTTCCATCCACCCTCAAGGATGCAACATTGTGCTTGTTCATGGGTTTACCTGGAGATAGCATCGCAACTTGGGCTCAGATGCAGTAGGCCTTTAACAACAAATATAGGGACTACTATCGGTCAAAGGATACTAAAGGAATTTTTTTAAGGATGACCATATGCAATGATGAATCCTTAAAGGATTACGAAGAAAGATTCCAGCTTAGTTACAAAAGGGCTAGGTGCACACTTGACCTTGAGTCACTAAATCTAGTCCTGCTTAGGGGAGTAAGAGAAAATCTTCTGGATACCTTACATTTATTAGCAAGAGGAGATATCTATGAATTACCCTATGAGGATATCAAGATTGTCTTTAGAAACCATTCTAGGGAAGCTAGGAAAAAGGATAGGGGTAGTCAACCTATGGCTAGTTCATCATCTTCCAACTAATCCATCAAGGGTGAAATTGGGAACATGCTGGAAGATTTCAAAAGCAAGATGCTACAAACCCTTGCCTTGCAAATGGACACCATGAACATTAAGAGGAAGCAGGAGGAAGCAAAGAGATCCTTGGCCATTTTTTGTCCTAGATTCACCAAGAGGCATCCTAGGAATGAATGTACATTGAACTCTATTAAAATTTACTCGGTTTGTGAAGAAAACCACTCCATAGACAAGTGCCCTTCTTTACTCAAAATCAAAGTTGTATATCAAGGAGCTGAAAGGGTCACTGAGCAGCTTTGCCACATTAGCAGGGCATGCAAGGGTCATCCCATGCATATTACAATCCCAACCAAACCACAACCATACCTTCTTGGGGGCCCCCTGCTCATCCTTCCTAGTCTACACCCCCTCCTTGGTCCTATGCATCTTAGTATCACTCCCAACCAACCAGCCAACCATTTCAACCTTATACTCCGCCACAACCTCAGTGGAATACACCACTCCAGGGGTGGAGGCCCCAGTACAACAATGATCCATTTCTATTGCCTCCACTACCTGCCCAACCACAACTCATACACTCTGCTCCACCCACGCAAACCTATATGTCTGCCTAGCCAAATCTAAACCCACACAATAGGCAGGCTCAACAAGTATATAGTGGAGAGACATCATATCCAACTTATGCTGTGGAAATCCAGGAGATTAAAATGAGATCCGGGAGAGTTCTCCTAGATAACCGACCTCCACCTCCACCTAGGGAGGTTGAGGAAGAAAGAGAGGAAAGCAACCTTAAAGTAAATCCACCGTTTCCTGAGAGATTAGCCCAACCACTCCAGCCTACGCCATAAGAGACTGAACTTTTGGGAGAATTGAAATATCTATGTGTAAAGATCCCACTTCTCCAGGCAATAAAAGAAGTTCCCATTTACAATAAGTTGATTAAGGAGAAGTGCTTCAAGCATCTAGGGAGGAAAAAAAGGGATGCCCCTACCATTAATGTCATTGGGAAACTGTCCGACTTAATGCTGGGGCAGGTAATCTGTCCAAAATATTTGGACCCTGGAAGCCCTGTAGTAGATGTGCACATCAATGGCACCATTGTCCCACACACTTTGATTGATCTTGGGGCTGCCATTAATGTGATGGCCAAGGATACCATGCTCAAGCTCAACCTTCAAGGTTCATTGAGGAAGACCACAACAGTTCTGCAACTTGCAAACCGTTCCACAGTAACCCCTGGGGGAATTGTGAAGGATGTGATGATCTCCATTGACACTTGGGAGTACCTGGTAGATTTCCTAGTCCTCCAGCCTAAGGCTAAGCTTACTGGTTACCCTCTCATCCTTGGCAGGCCATGGTTGGCCACTGTCAATGCTTACATTAGTTGTAGAGATGGGAATATGAGCATCAAGAATGGGCATATGTCCAACTATTTAGTCTTATACTCTCTTGCTCAACCTTTTCTAGAGCATGACTTACCTTTATGGTTGGAGGAGGAGGAAGAATATGAAGTTTATTCCACCCAACTTTATCCTTTAGAAGCAACCATGGGAGGAGGACAGCAGGATGGAGATGACTTGATTGAACACCTACTCCAAAGTCCAACTCCCGGTTCATTACCCTTAGAAGAAGAAGTAAAGGAAACCCAGAACAATCATCCAATTGACTTATGCTTGGACGATTCAAACCCACTCCATGTCAAAACCATAAAATTTGGCGAGAAAACCTTGAAAATCAATCCATCTCTTTATGCTCTCAAAGAAGAGAAGCTATGCAACATGTTAAAGGAAAATCTAGGAGCCTTCGCTTGGAGTTACAAGGAAATGAAGGGAGTACACCCCTCAGTGTGTACTCACCACACATACATCAAAGAAGGTTGCAAGTCGGTCTGGAAACCACAAAGGAGGATGAATCCAGCTCTTAAAGATAGTCAAAGAAGAATTGCAAAAACTACTAAATGGAGGATTCATTTATCCTATCTCCGATGGTGAGTGGGTCTCTCCTTTGGTATTAGTTCCTAAGAAAAATGGTAAGTGGATAATTTGTGTCGATTACAGGGAGTTGAACAAAGCCATAAAGAACGATCATTTTCCTCTACCCTTCATTGACCGAGTGCTATATGGCCTGGTAGGGAAAAGATTTTTCTCTTTCTTAGATGGATTTAGTGGGTACAAATAAATCTAGATATGGCTAGAAGACCAGGATAAGACCACATTCACTTGTCCTTGGGGTACTTTTGCCTATAGGGTCCTTCCTTTTGGCCTATGCAATGCTCCTACCACTTTCCAGAGAGCAGTCTTGAGTATTTTCACCGAATTAGTCTGTGATGCGGTGGATATTTATATGGATGATTTTACACCTTATGGCTGTGATTTTCAAGAAGCCCTATCTAACCTAGGCAAAGAACTGCACAAATGCATTGAAATGAACCCGTCTCTTAGTCCTGAAAAATGTGAATTCTTAATGACTACATGGACCTTGCTAGGTCATTTAATATCTTAGCAAGGACTACAGGTGGACCCAAAAAAAATAGCTATCATCCAAAGGGTCCCACCTCCTCAAAAGCAGAGAGATGTCAGAAGTTTCCTAGGGTTAGCTGGATACTACCGAAGGTTCATAAAAGACTTTAGAAAGTTGGCCTCTCCTTTATTTGGTTTTTTGGCCAAAGACTCTGAGTTTATATGGTCAAAAAGATGTAAAGAGGCCTTAGACATCCCAAAGGATAAGTTAACCACTGCACCGATTCTCTGAGGCCCAAATTTGGCCCTCCCCTTTCATATTCATGTTGATGCCTCACACAAAACTATAGGAGCAACCCTAGGTAAGATAGATGAAAACTGCCTTATGTTATCTATTTTATCAATAAGAATTTATCAAGGGCTAAACTAAATTATACAGTGACCGAAAAGGAACTCCTGGCTATTGTGCATTCATTAAACAAATTTAAGCGTTATATTATAGGCTATCAAACATTTGTGAATACTGACCATGCTGCAATCAAGTATTTAATGAATAAAGTAGATCTGAATGCTCGAATTATAATATGGTTACCTTTATTACAGCAGTTTGATCTAACCATTGTTGATAAGACTAATAAGGAAAATGTTGTTGCAGACTTTTTTGTCTAGAGTAAATTTGCTTGATGGTGAAGAAGGAATGGTGGATGACCAGTTACCAGACAAGCACTTATTTTCTATTTTAGTTCTCTCTCTGTGGTTTGTTTATATAGAAAACTATTTGGTATTAGCACAGTTCCCACCAAACTTGTCTTCCAAAGAAAAGAGCAAGATAGTCAGGAAAAGCACCCCCTTCACTTGAATTGGGGACAATATTTTCAAACTTGGCCTAGATCAAATCTTGAGAAGGTGTGTCATGGAGGAGGGTGCCTTTGACATCCTTCTGACCTATCATGATGGGCCCTGCAGAGGTCACTTTGCAGCAAAGAGGACAACATTCAAAGTGTTACAAGCAGGCTATTATTGGTCCATTCTTCATCAGGATGTGAAAAAATACACTATTCAGTGTGATCAGTGCCAGAGGATGGGAAGGCCTACTCCAAGAGATGAAATGCCTCTGTAGCCTCAAGTGACTTTTGAGCCATTTGACAAGTGGGGCATGGACTTCATTGGGCCTATTGACCCTCTTTCAAAGCAAAAACAATACGTTATTGTGTGCACTGATTATTTGACTAAGTGGGCTGAAACCAAGGCAATTAAGGCAGCAACAGAAGAGAAGCTAGCTAAGTTCCTAAGGAAGAATGTATTCTACAAATTTGGGTACCCTAGGGAGCTGGTCACATACCAAGGCAGCTAGTTTACCTCCAACGTGATTGAAGACTTGCTTGGCCATCACAAGATCAATCGTAGAACCTCCACTCCCTATCATCCACAAGCTAATGGGTAAGTGGAGGTGACCAACAGAGCACTAGATGGCATCTTGACCAAAGTGGTGAGCAGCAATAGGAACGAATGGGCAGAAAGGCTAGTTGAGGCCACCTGGGCCTATAATACCACATGGAAGACCACCATTGGATTCACACCCTATGAGCTAGTATATGGGAAAAATGCCTTGTTTTCTATTGAATTTGAATATAATACATTAAGAATGGCAACCCAGCTAGATTTGGATCTCAAAAGTGCACAGAAAGAGAGATTTTTCCAGTTGAATGGTTTGGATGAATTTAGAATGCAGGCCCTCATACATATAGAGGTAGTTCAACTTCAAAGGAAGATCTGGCAGGATAAAATTATCAAGTAGAAGCAATTTCAGGAAGGTGATTGGGCATTGTTATATGATTCTAGGTATAAAGACTTCAAGGGAAAGTTAAGGATAAGATAGCTCGGACCTTATGTTGTGGAAAGATGCCATGATAATGGTTCAATGCAAATCAGAACCATAGATGAAGAAGCCATTCCTTTGATTGTTAATGGACACTAATTGAAAATTTACAAGAGATCTTTATCAAAACAAGAGTTCATTGAAGATATCAATAAAACAATGATGATAGTGGAGCAAGTTCCAGCTCCTCCCTCATCAAATCACTGAGAAAAAGAAAAAATAATAAGGACTCAAGTGAAATCCTCCATGAGGCGCCTGAGTCCCATCATTGGGTTGAAAACCTCTTAAGGCGGCTCAGTGGTGTAAACAAAAAAACAAAAAACAAAAGAAAAACAAAAAAAACAAAAAGAAGAAAAGAGAATAAGAAATATCCCTGGGTGAAAACCTTTCTTGAGGCGCCCAGGGCAAACAACTAGTGTGAAAACCTCTTAGAGGCAACCTAGTTGTTTTTAAAAATAAATAAAAATTAATCATGAAATTTCCATTTGCAGGTGGGCAAGAAGAATGGTCAAGGAGCAAAAGAGGATCCCAAGGAGACCCCTGGCAGTCACATATTTATTTTTTCACCCATTACCATGCATCCCTCCATCATTTCTATTGTTTTTTCACTCCATTTCTTCAGTTTATAAAAAGCCTGTGTTTTCTACAAGATCCCTTGAAAACCTATAGGATGATCCTGTAGGAAATACATTGACCTAGAAATCCTACAGGAAGCAATTCAAAGGCAAATGATGGACTTGTTAGGCCCCTAAAATTCACCCTATTCATGATCTATCACCACACCTTGTCCATCATCATCATCCCTGCACTCACCATTAAAAAAAAAAACTAGTTTCAATAGTTTTTTCCAGTCTTCGAAAAAGGGAAACAGAGAGGAATAAAGAGCATCAATTGAATATTCCTTTCTCTCCACACTTCCACTCCTTCTTTCCATCTATGTCACCATCCTCACAGCCCCGACAAGAAAAATGATTAAAGACTCTGAGGGAGAAGCAGCTATAGGGTATCCTGTAGGAAATCCTGTAGCAGCCTATCCCATAGAATACCAATCACACTAGCAATAAGTATTCAACATGATGATCCAGGAGCTCCAAATAAACAACATCATATCTTCAACCACAGGTACCTGCAAAAACAAAGAAGCCATTAGCAGATAGTAAGAGGAAGAAGAAGAATAGCATGCAACAAATACACACAACAACACCTCTGTTCTTTGACAACTGCAACATAGCATTGGAACCATAGGAAAGTATCCCACTCGCTCTCTCATATGCGTCATGTAATAAAAAAAAATGTAAGGGTTACGAGATAGTTGGTTTATAATTGAAAAGGTGGCCTGTTGACTTGGCCACCTTCGTTCAATCAACACATGCACAATCGGGTGTCCTCTCACATGTGGCTGCAGTAAACTCTAAGACAGAGAAGGAGTAGGACAAAAAGTGGTTAAAACTACAGATTCATAAGGTGGGAGCTGATTACGAGGAGTGGGAAATGATGAGGTGGTAGTGGGGACCAACGGTCCAAAAATGGAAACGTATCTTTGCTGCCAGCACACCAACTCACCTCAAATCACCATAAGAGGAAATAAAACATCGTTCCCATGCATTCATGCATTTCACTTCCTCAAAAATCCCTCACTCAAGTCACTCTCATACCCAGGCAACTCAACGGAAGCAAAACTCCATTGTTTCACTGCACCGGAATTCCTACAGGAGCATGCACAGGAATTCCTATAGGATACACAAAGACTGTCTACAGGATTGGCAAAGAAGAGTTCAGAAGGGATATCAAGGGAGTTGGCCACTGCAAACAATCTAAAGAGGTAGGATCTGTAATTACATCCCTCTTTGCAAGTAAATGAACCAAGAATCCTCTACGTTTGAGTGAATTTAGCAACTGTGTGAAGGGAATTACATACACAGTCTCTGTTTTGGTTCTGCATTTGAAAAATCATTTCAACCCTCTCATTTTCTCCTCAAGCTTCACCAACAAGATGAAAGGAGGGTTTAATATGAGAGAACCCACCAACATTGTGAGAATCCAACAACACCCCCAAGTACTTGAAATCTTCACAAGACATAATTGGATGGGGTTTTTCGAAAAAATCAGAGGGTATGATGATGAGGTGGCTCAAGAATTTTCTCTCTCCCTCACTCCACTCACCAGAATCCATGCCACTATTGTAATAAGGGGCCTCACTATAGATCTCACCCTCGAGCTCATTAGCAGAGTCACCACACTACCCCTAGGAACACCATGGAGAAAAGAAGACAAAGGAGATAGCCAGGTTGCCAAAAGAAAATTCTTTTTAGAAGGTGAGGAACCCACTGAGGACAAAAATGGAGTAAGGAGGGAAAGCCTGATGTATCCATGGAATGAGGTAGGCTACCAACTGATCAAATACATCTCATGTGAGGGTAGGTATAGTGTGGTCTATGGCTACCATTTCAGAATCCTTGAAAAATTAAGATTTGGAGCAGAAACACCCCCTCACCAAAGGCTCAACATACCACACTTCCTGCTTCAATCAATCATAGACTCAAGCATCAAAGTGAAGGAGGGGAATTTCCAACAGTTAGCTCACCACGGGTTGATTAGGATTCTCATAGAAGATGCCCTCCAAAACCTCATAACTCCTATAACATGGTCAGTTTTCCGAGACATGCCAGCAGAGGATGACATCAAAGCTCTCACTTATGATGATAGTCCTACTGTTAGTGAAGAGGAAGTAAAACAGGAAGAGGAAGATACAGAAGAAGAAAAGGATGAGATGGATGAAGAAGGAGCTGACACAGAGGAACATGAATAAGAAGAGGGAGAAGAGAAGGAGGATGATGAAGAAATAGAGGAAATTAAGGAGGAAACTAATAGAGATGATGAAGATATACAAGAAGAAGAAGACAGGAAGGACATAGAGGAAGAAGGCAATGGAAAATAGGGGACAAAAAACAAGGAGGAGTCACCTAGGGTGTCTCCAGAAGCCACTGAGAGAGAGGCAATAACTGCCCTCACTGCTCTCAGCACCCCAATCAAGAAAAAAGGAAAAAGGCAGAGGCAGACCCCATTATATTTTACGACAAGAAAGAGCACAAGAATAAGATAGGGGAAGCCTCAAACATCAACCAAAATTCCTATTGTGATTGAAGACTCCCCTACACAAAAAGAAAAATGCCTTCCCCTAATTCCCCTATCACTTATGTGAGGAGGCCTACTACTAGATCCACTTCATCCAAGGGAAAGGCAATCCTACAGGATACACAACAAAATCTACAGGAAGCAAAAATAGTCCTACAAGATACTCTGCTGAATCTATCAGAGGCACAGAAATTGGAAAGAAATATAGGGGAGCAGCAAGAAAATAAAGAAGAGGACCTAGAGACAAAAGAACCTAGCCCCCAACCTAACCTGGACTCCTATTACCGGTTTATTGAAGGAGACAGGGTCATACCTCAAAATTTTGCCATCCCACTATTCTTCGATCTTGAGAAGGAGAGGGCCAGAACTCACCGATGGATGCAGATCACCAAATCAAATGGGGTGGAAGACATTGGGCACATGGAAGAGAAACTCAAGGAGATGCGAAGAGAGCTAAGTGGCTTATGGGATAGAGATTCTATAATAAGAAATCAACTAAAGACAGAAAATGCATGGTTGAGGGGATAGCTGCAGGAAAGAGAGAATCAATTGGCATGTATGGCCAGTCTCTCTTTGGAAGCAATCTAGTGTAGAATTCCAGCTAAATCCTGTGCTCTCTACCTCAAAGAAAAATGGTTTCAGTTTCATATTAAGACCCTAGCACAGAGAGGAACCATGCCATTTCAGGACTACATGCATTTTATTGATCTTTGTGATCAAATTATACTAGAGGATAGGGATAAAATGGCTGAGTTTTATTTGCACAACATGGCCCTCATAGACATGAATGTATGGGACCTTAATGCCAAGCTTGGAGATCTACAATTAATGGCTTTGGCATCATGGATGAACCATGAGGAGTCAAGAGCTGCAGAGATGAAAAGGATATTGGCAAGAGAGCAAACTGAACCTCTTATGATTAGAGCTGAAAAATCAAATCCCATGGCCCTCATCAGTACCCATAATTTGATTGCAAATGATCCTCAGCTGGCACCTAGATATCTTGCTGCCCAAGAGCAAGAAATTGCACATTTTGAGGACATGTTTAGGTTGCAAGGAGATGACAGTATACATGCTTTCTTGGGTAGATGGAAAACCCTGCCATACAACTTAAAGATAAGAGAATATCACTCTCCTCAAAGGTTGAGAGAGGCTCTTAATAAGACACCTATGTATAAGAAATCTATGCAAAGGTTGAAGGCCAATTGGATAGGCCTAAAACTTAGTCCACCACTACTCTTAGGGGTGCTAGAAGGGAGAAAAGAAGAATAAGAAAAGAGTTAGTAGGAAGAGGTAGAAAAGAAAGCAGGCTTCTATGAACAAGAAGAGGAGACCACAACAGAGGCATGGGATGTTAGAGAGGCCACTAGAGCCATGAAGGATATGGATATTAATTAAGTTGCTCAAAGGATGAGCAACACTTTCAGTAGGGGGGTGATGATGAGCCTCATCATTGGGTACTTATATGGGCCTTAATTCACCTCCTAGCTTAGTCAAACCAACTTTTCTCATAACTTATTACATGTTTTTTAATTATATTTTGTTTATGAGGTGAGTTAGAGTTGGATATTATGCTTTGTGGTCTAATATGCTTTGAATGTAGGATTAAAGGAGGAAATCAAAGAATTTTGGCAAAGACCAAGGTAAAAACTCGAATGGGACAAGGGAGAGGGATTATAGGAGGTAAATCCTCCTCATTTACTACTCCATTCATCACATCAGCTCGGAGTGCAAAAAACCAAATCATGAAGACTAGAAGGTAGCCTAGCAAGTGAGAGACCAAGCACCAGTTTATCTCGAGTTGGGAGCTGAGCCTCCCTAAGTTTAAGGATGTCATTGTGAACTTTAGATGTATAATTAGAGAGGCTTAGGACCTAAGTAGGATTCGGATTTTTGATTGTAAAACTCTACTCTATTTTTGAGCGGCAAAACTTGTGATAGTCTTTGATGTAATTTGTTGTTTTGGTAATAAGAATGAGTTTTGTTTTGAGCTAGCACTGAGTTAACTCAGAGGGCTGAAGCTCTTGGGTTAGGTCCCAACCCTAGCAGCCAAGGCTCCTCTTTATTGTACATGTATGTTTAGTGTTCATAGCTTCATTGGTAATTTGCTCATTAGATGCATTTCCATTACAAGTAGTGTAGATTAGATTGGTTGTGTGATAGTTTGCTTCCATTTGTGCATTATTTCAAGTAGCAAGTTAGAAAGGAGAAAAAGGATCACCACAAGGTTGTTATAAGGTGTCTCAGCCTCACTTCCTCCCTCTAGGACCATGACTTGATGAAGGGACCCTTAAGCAGCCCCAAAAACACAGATTTCTAGTTATTTTATGAGATTTGGCATTTATTGTCTTTAATTTAGTATTTGGTTAATGTTGCAAGGTAGATTTCATTGACATATTTTTCATCTCCATTTCCACAGTAGATCTCACTCATGCTTTCATTCCTTTCAGCAACTTTCTTCATGCATAGTATAGGCATTTGACTCATTAATTCTGCTTTTCTAGTTTATGAAAATGTATCTTGTTGCATAGATTTTTGGAAGACACACATGTTTTATGTAGAGCAGGTGCTTTAGGAGGAGACTAAGACTTCATAGCCAGTAGCCACCTTCCACTTCATCCCCCTTATCTTTCCCTTGTTTTCACCATCGCCCTCACTATTTTTTCATCATTTTTTATTGAAAGTCTTCCAAACACATTGAGCGAATCTAGCCATCTATCATCTTGGATATTGACTCCTGAATGATCCTAGACCTTCTAACACTCCATTCCACCCATCACACACCTTTCCTAATCCTCCCATCACCTCCAACACCTCACATTTAGCTTTCGGTTGTATCTTGTAGGTTTCCTGTAATTCCTACAGGATCATCCTATAGGTTTCTAGTACATCCTATAGGTTTTCCTAAAACGGCCTGTTTTGAGGCCAAATTGATGGAAAACCTCTAGGAAGTCACAAAAATCCTCCTAGGAATCCTCCACACCATCCAACCACTTCATAAACCTTATAGCCATCCTAAAACACCCTTAATCCACCTGTCACATCCACAAGAACAATTAGTTTGCATACTTGATTTTGCATAAAAAGACCAAAAAAATGAAAACAGATTTAGTTTAGTTTCTTTACTTGCACATTAGTATTTTTTGATGCTTCTTACTTTGCAACTTAGATAGTAGCATTTGCTTTATGTTTATTTAGTATTTCTGCTTAGCATATCTTCTTGAATGGTTAATTAGGATATGGTGTGGTTTAGCATTACATGTTGGCCTTATCCATTACTGTCGTAGAGTAACTCTCTTAAAGTAGATTTACCTTTCTTCCATCAAAGAATCAAGATTCTTCTGACTCCATAGAAGTCTGGCTTGGAACCCCAGTGGTCTCTCGCCAACTGAACAGTGATAACAGGCAGAACCATCACTTTTACTTGTGCATACATCACTGTCACCTCCAAGTTTGTACGAACCCCGGGTTGATAAGTAAAGATGTTAGCCTAGGAGTTGCAGCATCCTTGCTGCAATACTAGCGCTCATCATTCTGATGTAAAGAAATACCTAGTAAAGGGATATCTACCTGAAGCTATGTCCGCCAGACAGAAGAGGGTCGTTAGGCTCAAGGCCGCCTCATATAAAATAGTGCAAGGGAACCTTTTCAGAAAGCACCACCTCAATATATTACTGAGATGTTTAGAATATGTTGAAGCCCAATGCATGCTGAAAGATCTACAGATGGGCCTACAGGAAGTCATTATGCAGGAGACGCCATGGCTCATAAAATCATGTGAGAAGGTTTATATTGGCCCACACTATTCAAAGACGCTCATGCCTACGCGCGGAAGTGTCCTCTTTTCCAGATAGATGCAGGTAGGAAAGCAAGGTCCACTGCCCCGCTCCAACCCATAGCAGTTGAGGAACCTTTTCAGAAATGGGGGTTGGACATCATAGGAGAGATCATGCCAAACTCATCAAAACAACACAGGTACATACTTACAACCACCGACTATTTCACCTGATCGGTAGAGGAAGTTCCATTGCGTAAAGTTAACGACGATGAGGTAATATTCTTTATTAAGCAGTGCATCATAGCCAGGTTCGGTGTTCCAACCTCTCTTGTCTTTGATAACACTACTTATTTTTTGTCTTTAAAATTGTATGATTTTTCTCTAGAAAATAGCATCGTGTTGAAACATTTGGCCAACTACTATCCCCAAGGAAATGACTTAGCAGAATCAACCAACAAAAACCTCATCCATATCATCAAGAAAACCCTGTTTTTGAAGTAGATTAATTGGCACAACGCTCTCAATAATGCTATATGGTCTGACTAGGTCACTCCCAAAACATCAATTGGCACATCTCCCTATTTCCTTATGTATAGGAAAGAAGCCATTCTGCCAGCCAACCTGTACCTCCCCGCCCTTAGCCTGGCTCAAGAGTCGTAAGGCTCCCCGTGTCTAGCCATTCAAAGTCGAATCGATACCTTGGTAAGATTGGAAGAGGAAAGATTGAAAACTAAGGAAAAGTTTGTTATCCATGAAGCCCGGATCAAGAGGTGGTTCGAAAAAGAAATCTGTAGGTTCCCGCGAGTTTGATGTAGGAGATCTAGTGCTCAAGTTGGATCGGGCCCACGAAGACAAAGGTAAACACATGAAGTTCCAGGCTTTGTGGATAGGCTCGTTCCAGATCATAGAAAAACTGGCCATCACACCTTCAAATTGTAAACCCTGGGAGGATGAGTAGAACCCCTCTCGGTGAATAACCATGACCTCAAATATTACTTTACCTAGAAACCCCAGAGTTGTTGTCCCCACCTTGTACTATAGTTTACCTTTACTTTCTTAGATAATCATCGTTTGCTGTCAGCATAGTTTTTATTTTGTGAGTTTTTGTTTGTTGTCTTTCGGAATAAATCTGATATGGCAGGTTAAGGTTAGAGTGGCCCTGCACATTGGCTCTCGTGGATGCCCTCGGGAACCTTTTATTGACCAAGACATAAGTCACGACAAAGGCCTAGTATGCCAGATTGGTGATAATGGGGAACTCGATGACACACATGGTCTTCAATCCTACTTACGTTAGTCTAACCCAATTGCTTACATGGTAGAAAAAAGTCTTGAATTGTTCTAGCTCACCTTTATCTTTGGGAATGAAGGAGAAACTGAGGAAACCAACTTTGAGCATACATATATCTCGGGAAAACAATAAGGTCTCTGAAAAACTAGTAACAACCTCTTCGCAAGTTAAAATAAGTCGAGATCCCTCATCCGCCCAGGATTTAAGCCACCATCAAATAAGTGCATATATGCACAGATAAATAAGTGCTAATGAGCACCTCCATCCATTTCATAATGAGGGATAAAGGACTGACAAAGGCTTCCTACGCAAAGAGGTTAGGCAACGAATCTGCTGGGGTTCTGACTAGGCTCACTGGCAGCGGAGCAACATTCATGATTTCTAGGTAGTGACTCCACCGGGGTACTGTTCAGGCTCACTGGCAGCAGAGCAACACCAGAGTACCATGACCGCTATACTGAGAAAAATTCAAAAGATCATAATGTAACTTCAGTTTCCCTTTCTTTCCCAGGATAGCAGGAAGTAGTGCCCTATCGCATGTGCAAAGACCATGTTATGCCAGTTAGGACATCTGACGAAGTTCGAAGGGGAGTCCCAAATACCATCAATGGGACCCACATATCCACAAAGCAATACTAATGTAAGTCCCCCTTAAGCTATGCCCGAAGACGTAAGAGACCTTGGAGTCTCCCAGGGAATCGCCAATTGTTGTAGCTGCTACAACAACCCTTCCGAAAATCCGAGAGGCTTGAAAGTTTTGGAGCCCCTTCACTAGGCCAAGCCTCTAGCCCTGCATAGTTCTACTTAAAGAGTTTAACAGTCTCAAGGAGCCTAAGGAAGGATTTAATTTTTCTGCTAACTAAAATCAAGTTGTTAGTTTTTGCCTTAGTAGGTCAGTCACAGAGTCGGAACGCGACTAAAATTGATCCGTTGCGAGTATTACGACTCACAGGTCGTAGAGGTCGCGAAATCGCATCTTCCATCCTCGTGAACTCTTGCAACCTAGCGACCTTTCGAGACACAAAAGTCGTAAAGGTCGCAAGATCGTGCCCCTCCCTGTGAGCGTAAACACAACTATGTAACTTCGCGAGTCACAAGGTCACAAGGTCACATCGTTTAGTCACATTCATCAACGCGACCATGCAATCATTGCGACTATGTGGCCTGTGAGGGTGATGCATGCCTGTCCCTTGTGACCTCACACATGCAACCGACTCTATATATATGAGGTCTCCCAAGTCGCATTTGTAAACGTTCCCCCAGTCACATGAAGAGCTAGGAGGCCCTCCGACTTGAGTTCGCACGCGTGTTGGGCTCCGAGTAAGTAATTGTCCACTATCCTGCAATCATTCTTTTCTTCCAAGTGTCAGTGTCTACTCCCCCCAACCTTTGGCATTCCCTCACCTTAGGTTTTTTCTCTGTTACTTAAATTTTCTTTCTCATTTTGTGTCGGAAAGGTTGCCCTGCTTACTTCTTCCCTTCCTCGACCCAGACGGTGTGTTTTCCCTCAATCCAACCCTTTTTGCTTTTACCAGCAGGCCTAGATTCACTCATCTAAAGGAGACCTTGAGCCCCTTAATTCATTCAGTAGCCTCCCTGGTATTTTCTAAGCCCAAGTCATGTGTCTTGAAGCCGTGATACCCTTTCCCTCGTGACTTTGCGACCCCGCGACCTCCATCTTGATCCAACCTGTGACTATATCTCATAATTTGCAACCTTGCGACCCCTTTTTCTGCGACCAATGTTACTAGTCGCTTAGTTGCATACTCATAGTCGCGACCATGCAACCTGTCTTCCTTGCGATCTGTCACCTGCTGGCCCCCTTTCTATTTTGTAGTTTTAATTGATTTTTCATGTCGTCTCTCTCATCGTGGGGCTGCATTTTTGACATGCCAGGTGACGTCGATTTAGAGTGCATATCCATTTCTTCTTTTGAGGATGAGATGGTTCCTCCTACTGCTAAAGCTGCTCAAGGGGCCTTTAGAAGTGGGTCATGGGAATCCAACTCAGAAGAGGAGCCACCTATCTTCAGGGACACTACTTGCAATATAAGTAAAACCACCAGGCTCTCCTGCTACACCATCTATGAGGAGTGTGTTAATAAAGATATTCCAGAGACCCAGGAGGACTTCCAAGTGTACATAAACATCAAGAGATTGAAGTTACACAAGGTGGCAACACACCCCCAATTTTCACGTGCTTAGAAACCATTGAATGTATCTTGTAATGCACAAACACAGAGTCTTTGTTGATCAGAGGCCACAATGGAGCACCCATAGCCACTATCTCCCCCGTAGACATCAGTGCTTACTACAGGCTCCCCAAGAGATACAAGGTCTTTAATACCAAGTGGCTCGCTGGGTTCTCAACTCCCACAAAAGACATCTTCGAGGAATGGTGGCAAGACCCTGCAAAGTTCCGGGTCAAGACAGATCAAGCTTACAAAACAGAGGGATTGCGGAAAGTGTATCAATTAATTGCTGCAATGACGTGCCGTTTGTATGGAAAACAAGACTGTGACATTTTCTATGGCACTTGGGTCCCCCTCATGTACGCCGTTGCCACTCGAGGGACCATTTTTAATTGGGCAAGCATCCTATGCTCATCATTGAAAACAAACATAACGACTACCAAGAACCCACAACCAAAACAACCTCCAGAATTATATATGTAGTTATACCTCCTCAATGTTGTTTGCTCAAGATGCTACTTCGAAAACTAGAGTTGCAACTGGGACTCATCGGCAGCCAACCCCGTGCATAGCCATTATAAATTTTTTTGGGACACAGGTTACAGAGCTGTGCTAGATATCATCTCCAAAACTTTCATCAGCCCATTGTACCAATTACTTTCTGGTGAGGAACCACCATGCATGTCTAAGAGGGCTATGAAGACACTCATCAAGGTACCACATTGGTTCCCCATTGAAGAGGGGACATTCATTAGGATGTGTGGTACCCATAAGCCTCTGCATGCCCTACTCAGGTTTGCCATAGATAGGACGCTCCTGTGAGAGGTCTGTTACCAGATGACGCAAGGGTTTTCAAAGATATTGAACAAATGTAAGAAGACACCCTGGCATGCCTTCCCGCTCACCATCGGGGCATATGTGGTGGAAAATTTCAAATAGGTAGAGGCAGAGGTTGATGCACTGAAAGGAATCCTTTTCGTAATGCTCAACTACTGAACTTATGATCCGAAGAATATAGTAGCTGCCCATTGCAAGAAGACAAAATTCAGTTGGTCATATTCTCATACCCAAAAGGACATTGAAGACAAGGTGAGGAACTGGTATAACGCTAAAAGAAAATTCAGCCCAAGTGAAGAACAGGATGCTGAGGATGAACCCCAAGATGATTCTTGGGAAGATATAAGCCTCAAAGAAAGTTCTTCTGCCATAAAGAAAAAGCAGCTTGGGGCACCAACAGGCACTGGGGAGGCTGAGCAGTGCAAAGGGAAGGAGGTTGAAGACCCCATGAGCGACAATGAGGAGGAGGATACAATGTTGGAAAAAATAAATGCTCGCTTGGTGAGGAAAAAGTGAGAGCTAAAGAGGCAAAGGGAGTTGGAGAAAAAATAACCTCCAGATTCCAGCAACCAGAGCTAGAACAAGAAAAGGAGAAGGTAGGAGGAACAAGAGAAGGAGAAAAAGTTGCAAGAAAAACAACGGGAACAAGAAGAGGCAGAGAGGAAAAAGCAGGAAGAAGAAGAGAGGAAAAGGAAAGAAGAGGAGTAGAAAAAATGAGAAGAAGAAGAAGTTGAGAAGAGAAGGCAAGAAGAAAACAGGAGGTTGGAACAAGAGCTGAATAACATGGAAGATGAACTAGAGAGGCAACAAGCATTAGCAGAAGAAGAGAAAAGGAAACGGGAAGAACAACTTAGGAGGGATAAGGAAAAGGAAGCTGGAGAAAGTGAACAAGGGGAGACTAGCAAAACAACTGACTTCGGCATGGAACAAAACTAGCTTTGCCCATTAGACATACTCCCTACTACTCCCCTCACTGGCAGACATCTCCCTCTAGGATCTAGGCATCTCACAGGATCAAGACGAGGAGGTGCTAGATCTCACTCGACTCACTTTTGATGAGATAAACCTCAAGATCGTATAGGAAAGGAAGAAGTTTTGTAGCAGGAACCCAACCGAGCCTCTGTTAGTGACCATGGCCAAAGACATTATGCCTAATATTACGACAAACTCTCAAATGATTGCCTCAACCGAGACAACTTTCACTACAACCACAAAACATAATGTGGCCAGGATGAGAAAACATATTGCGGATTTGCAGAATAGGCTTTACACATCTGAACAGAGGGCCATCATATTAGGATAGGAAAAGAAGAATATGGAGGAAGAGAACACGACACTCTGCTTAGTACACTCAAGCATAATAGAGTTCTAAGCAGCCATTGAGGTAGAAACGTAGACTCTAGGGGAATTTATGACGATAGTTTACGAGGAAATGTCTAAACTACACCACACAGTAGCCCCGATCATGGCCATCTATGCTCACACAAAAGAAAGGGGTAGCCATGCTTAAAGAAGCTATGAATACTTTGGATAGGATACATGAATGGTCTGTTAAGTATCCGGGGGTCTCGGTGGTGGTTCCTAAGAAAGACTGGATCACCATGAAAAATACTAAAGTCATCAAATTTCAATCTAAAGACAAACTAGCCAAAGATGTGGAAAGAGTAATGGAATCCTACAAGCATCTTTTTAGAGGTTTGGAATCAATAATCCAATTACATGGAGTGCCTGCAATAGGAGAGGTCAGGCAGGTCAGGAAGCAGGAAAAAATCACCTCGGAAGCACAGGCATTCATAGAGACGTTTAAAGAAGCAGCCCGCATGAAGGACATGTCGATTACCAAAGAAAACATCAAATATTATGTTGTAGAACCAGTGAGGATCTACACCAACCTGGAAACCTTGAATAATCAGGTGCACGCCAAATGGAACACTCTCATTCCTGATGCCCTTGAGTGCCTATACCGACATGACAAATATCAGCCACAGATCATGCCCATTGTAGCAGAATATAACCTATGGCACACATATTTGACAGAACAACTCGAGCTTGACATTCCAGAAATTGCCATTATCAAATTAGTGAATTAGATTGATAGTGATTTCATGACATTTTTGTCTACAGTAGCATAAAATTCCTTGTGAATATGAAAGGTCATGTAGAATACCAAAAGTCGTGTTGAGAATATGAAAGGTCATGAGGTAGTCCAAGAGTCAAGGGTAGACCAAGAGTCACTCTTACCCCATAAATATACCCTCAGACCTCATTTGTAAGGGACCTTTTGCTGAGGAATTTTTTGGAGACATAGATTGCTTGAGAGAATTTATGTCCTTTTAATATATGCAAGGAATTATTGTAAGCTTCTACTATTGGATTCTTCAAATGTTTTATGTGCTAATGCCATGAGTATTTTCCTTCACTTGATGGATCGATTGTTCTGGAAAGCTATTTGATTTGCGGTCTACTCACATGTTGTCTAATACTCCACACTTTATGTTGCTTTGTATGAATGGTATTTGCTTCGCCAACTCTATACTCGTGCCAGTGAACTATTTCTTTGGTGCTGGTATAATATGTTTTGACCGCACAAGTTATGCATGTTTATAAAATTTTGATCATTTTGAACTGGTTTACAATTATTAAGCATTTTATCTTAGAATACATGAGTCTTATTTAGAGTCTACTAATGGTAATTTTACATAAGGTTTACGTCATTTATGATTTGGCTATTCATGGTATATGCTACATATGATATTTGTCAATTGTTTCCTTGTATTTATTTGAGGTTCATGCTTTCAATTGGGTCTACATTTCACCTTCTTCCAAAGTAAACTCTACAAAATTGAACGGCAGTGGGGCCTACATACCGGAAGTGATCCCTACCACAAATGATGTAGGTTCTAGTTGGGACCTACACCGGGGAGATCCCCTTGAATGTTGGCAAAATATTCCAACTCGTCAACAAGAAGGTAGAAATAATTTCCAATCTTTGTTTCAGGAGTTAAACATGGAAAATATAACAAAAGTATTGAAGATAGTCTCTCTTTTCCAAAGAGTCATTGATGAACAATATAATGAAGAATTGGGAGTTAAAATATCCAATGAGGAATCAAAATCAATACTTAATTCCTTCAAGAAAACTAGAGGTCCAAGTCCAAATGAGTGGACAATGAAGTTTTTCCTAGATTTATATGATCCATTGGAGAATGGATTGCTAAGCTAAAATAGTGTAGAACTTCAAGGAAGATATTGGTGCTCTAGATGCAAAAACCATACCTATAATTCCTAAAAAGAATGAGCCATATTATTTTGATGACTACAAACTAATTTCTTTGTGCAACTCTTTTATATAACCATAATGAAGATATTGGCAAACATAATTAACATTCTCCTATTAAGAGTTATATCAAAAGAATAATTTGGTTTTCTCTTCAACAGGAAAATTCATGATGTAGTTGGCTCAACTCAAGAGGAAATGCACTCTACAAAGGTTGGTAGTTTTCCAATAATGTTTATGGAAAGTGATTTGGAAAAGGCATATGATAAATTTTGTTGTTTATACCTATGATTTTTTTTATTTTTTAAATGAAATGAGTAGGTGTTTTTCTGTTGATTCAATCTAGTTTGAAGGTTAGAACCTTTTATATCTACTTCAATATCTTCATCACCCAAGTTCAAAAATGTCCGAAAATACCTAAAGTGATAATTCTCTGACTACATTCCTTTA
This sequence comes from Pinus taeda, assembly GCA_000404065.3. Classification (NCBI taxonomy): domain Eukaryota; kingdom Viridiplantae; phylum Streptophyta; class Pinopsida; order Pinales; family Pinaceae; genus Pinus; species Pinus taeda. The sequence continues at coordinate 133,493 of APFE031333106.1, forward strand.
TTCTAAGTTGACACTCCTTAAATATCCTCCAAAATACTCCTAATATAACTACATACTTTCACAAAGTTATAATAGAGGAATATTTGATAATAGGAAAAGTTCATAAAAAAAATTGTGTGCACGCTCTGGAGATCTGAAACTCTGCAAGAACTGATCTACGATTTGACCTCTTATTAAGATAAGTTTGATGACCCCTTCAAATACCGCTCTGTGAGGGGGGAGGGTGTTCCTTGCCTCCTCTGCCTCCACATGATCCAACAACTTGAGCATTCTTGAATCTCATCAATTCACTTGGACCACCATGGGAGTGCCCTTCATTTTTCAAGTTCATCAAGAGACTAGACTCAATTCTAGAGATAGATCCACCTCCCATTATCCATCACAAAGAAACCCTCCCTCTTTCTGAGCAAGGATTGGTTGGACAGTTCATGGGTCCCTTGCCCTCACCAAAAACAATGCAAAAATTAATAAGTACAACTGGGCTCCAAAAATTCAAGGCCAAATCTCAGTTTCATTCCATGGAAGAGGTTATTTCACCTTTTAATTCAAGTCTAAAGAAGATCATGATTTGATCTTTAAGAATGGGCCATACTTCATAGATTCAAGGGGTCTATACTACGATCTTGAACTTGACATACCCAGTGCAGTCCCAGTTTGGGTTTGCCTTCCCCACCTCCCTCTCCATTGCTGGGGAGATGACCCAGTAAGAGACATTGGTAGTGTATTCAATAAATACGTTGACAAAAGTGAACAAAAGGAGAACTTGCATGCATGCACACAGACATGCGTGGAATTTAATCTGGCTAAGGGGTTGCCAGAGGCAGTAAATGTTAAAGTAGACAGTTGGGTGCATATCTAACAACTCGACTATGAACAAATTCCATTAAATATAAGGTATTTTATGAATACAATCATCTTGTTAACAAAATGTCCAAAAAAATCAACAAAGGAACCACAAGATGCTTAAGAAGCACGTTGGGAAACTGTCAAATGTAGAAATTCCAACAACCCTAAAAAATCCTCTAAGCAATAAATGCATCCTCATGTCAAGCCCTCCTTATCTAGTCCCTCACCCCCAATGTAAATCCCTCATCTCAAAATGGAATCTCTCAACCTTCTTCCACCAACTCCTTTGAATCCTTAGACAATATGCTCACTGATATAGAAACGAATAAGCCCCATACTATCACCCATGAGCATGAAGAGGAGGATGCCATCATAGATCAATCTGATTTGATTCAACCCAATCTTCACTCTATTGATTTTGACCAACCCATTATCTCATTATCCCATATGTTATCAAATCCTCCATCTTCATATCTCATTCATTTAAATCCTTCCACCCTCTAATCTGAATCCCCTCATGCTCCTTTGAGCCTTTCTGTGACCTCCTTTGCATGGATTCTAACTAGAATCAAATATAAAGAGGTCTTGGAGCCTCCAAAAACTATTCAAAATAAATTTGGAAGAAAGTTAAACAAGGAGATGCGAGATGAAGAATCACAAAAAGAAATGGAAATGGGAGTCCAACAACCAATGGACACATATTTAGACAAAGGAATTGTAATTAAGAAAATCTAGACCCAGGTAGGGAGAGGTAAGGGCCCTTCCACCCCCTTACAAGGTAAATAATGAATTTGGTCTCTTAGAATTATAGAGGCCTTGGGCATGCATCCAAAACAAATGTAATCAAAGACCTAATCAGATCAGAAATCCCAAAAATCATTCTACTCCAGGAGATCAAGCTTAGCAAGGAGAATATAACATATGTAGTTAAGACAACAAGGAAATTCAAAGAAGCAACAATTAGTGCAAGAGAAGCATTAAGAGGTGTTTGTACTTTTTGGAACCAAAAAATCATGGATCTACAAGGTATCTACAAAGATCAACATTGGATCAAGACCAATTTTCATAATAAAGACACTGGGAAAATTTTCACAACACATAATATTTATGCCCTTGTGCATTGCAGAGATAAAGACCAGTGTTGGAGATCACTAGCAAACAAACTAGAAGTAGAAGGTAATCAACAAGTTATATTATGCGGCAATCTCAATTTAGTATTGAATGTTGGAGAAAAGTGAGAAGGTCTATATCTTCCAAATCCAAGCAAGGATAAGCTCGAGGCCATAATAGATGAGCACAACTTAATGTATATTATATCAAAGAATGACAAGTTCACCTAAAGCTACAGGACAGGCTCAGGCAATATAAAATAAAGGTTGGATTGATTATTAATCCATGCAAGATTCATTGGAGGTGTTGGAACTATATCATCAAAAATTATTTCAGTATTTACTTCCGATCATAAGCCCATTATCTTAACTTTGGGTGAAAGCATCAACCTGGGACCATTACCATTTCGCTACAATCCCCTTTGGCCCACCAATGTAGAGGCTAAACATCTAATTCGGTTCACTTGAAAATATAGAATCTATGGATGACCCATCTATGTATGGGAAAAAAATTGAAGCTCATAAAAGCAACTCTGAAAGGTCGGGAAAAAATAATTTATATAGAGTTAGCATAGGAGAAAAATGACATTCAAAAGAGCTAAAAATTGTGCAGGTAAGAATGGAAAATGAGGAAGAAATTACAGAGCTGCAAGCCAAAGAAAAAGATCTATATTTGAAATAATATCAAAGTAATAGGAAAGAAGAGGAGAGTTGTCAAATTAAATCCTAAAGCCTTTAGATACAAGCCAATGAGAAGAACACAACAATTTTCCACAATCAAGACAAATCCAGAAGGAATAAAAATCGAGTGGATTCGATAGCTGGAGAAGGAAATATCTCTATTGAGAGGCAAGGAATGATCAAGAAGGAAGCATATCAACAATTCAAAAGGCTATTGACAACATATCCAAAGCCGACCAATTTTGAATAACTCCTTAGGATATTTCCAAAAATGGTATTAGAGGAGGCCAACACAACATTAACAAAACCAATATATGAAGAATAATTGCAAAGGGAAGTGTGGAGTCTGGAACCAAATAAAGCATAGGGGCTAGATGGATTTACCGTACCATTCTATCGTTCGTATTGGGACCTCGTGAAAAAGTATGTCCTTAAGGTGATCCAATGGGCTCAACTAAAGTGCAAAATAGGAGGTAACAACAACTCAACTTTCCTTGCTTTAATTCATAAATAAAATAGGCCAACTTCCTTCAACCAATTTTAGCCCATCTCTTTATGCAATTTCGCATATAAAATCCTAACAAAAATCCTTATTAGTTGATTCAAAATTATGCTCCCTTAGCTAATTTATGAAAAATGAAGGGAAATCATCAAAAAAAGATAGATTGTGGATAATATTTTCTTAGTACATGATGTTATCCATTCTAGTCTATCTCGAGAAGAACAAGGTTGTATCCTTAAGCTCAACAAGGTGAATGCCTTTGATAGGGTAAGGCATTCCATCATTTTTGTTGTCCTAGACAAATTTGGATTTTCTAATGATTTCATTGATATTATTAAGGCATTCACCCATAAGACTTGGATAGATCCCATGGTAAATGGAAAACCAAGACAATTGTTTTAGAGTACCCAGGGAATAGGGCAAGGGTGTCCCCTCTCACCCTTCCTCTACATCATTATGGATAAAAATAATAGCAGGAAACTTGACCATGATTGGAAAAGAGGGCTTCTCATTTGAATATAATACAACAGAGGATTCAAAAGCATGAAGCATTCGTACTTTCACGACACATTATTTATAGGAGGAGCCTCTCCCAGCGTGGATAGAATATTCAAGACTACCTTGGATAAATTCCTAGAAGCATAGAGAGGACTTCTCTATGGGATAAAAAGTAGTATATATGGTTGGAATACCCCTCCTAGAATCCTCCTGTACATCTCTCAAATATTTAGGAATGCAAATCTCCAAGCAGAATCTAAAGACTGGGTTTGGAAAAAGACCATTGACAAAATGAACAAAAAAACTTCAGCAATGGGGAAAACAATGGTTAAATTTCGAAGACAGGGTCATTTTAATTAAATTTATACTATCATCTCTCCCTATATATCATGATGCAATTTTGCAAGCACCTGCAGGAATTCAAAAGAAAATAAAACTTATCATAATTTTTTTTTTATATGGTAGGGAGGTAGGACAAATACCAAAAAATTTAGCTTTCTCAGTTGGAAAAAAGTAGTTGCCCCTTATGAAAGAGGAGGGATAGAAATAAAACAATCAAGATTGTTGAACTTAGCCCAAGGGGTGACAACAATGTGGAGACTAATCACTGGAGAACCAAATTGGTGGAGGCAAGTCATATAAGGAAAATACATGAATACCCATCGAAATCAGCTCCTCCAAATTTTGATATCAACCAGACCATGTACTTCAACTTAGAAATTATGTAAAAAAAAAATCTCCCACTCATTCACACCCACACATCCAAAATCCATGAGGGTGGACAAGAGATAAATTTATGGGGAGAAACTATTTTGAGTAGGCCAATTTATCTTCTATTCCAAAACTCCAGTAGCTCAAGATTTGGTTTGTAATAAAAGGAATTTTAAAATTGGCACAAATTTTAGTTTGGGATTAGAACAGCTCATCTTGGAAGGACTAGAAATCCCCAACCATTCCACTCGAGCTTCACCATCATTGGAATCTTCTTATAAAGCGCCTAAAGGGAACAATACCTGTTCAACTCGAGAAATCAGATAATTTTAAATGGAATTTTATTAGGAAGGATTACACAGTCATTCCCTTCAATAATAGCAAGAGAAGCAACCCATTCGGCTGTACTGGAAAGTAGTCTAGAAGGCATAGTTTTTTCCCAAGATCAAGATATTCATTTGGACCCTCTTCAAGGGAAATATCCTAGTATTTGATAACCTTAGAAAGCATGACATTCAGGGCCCATAAAGATGCCCTTTATGCCTAAATGCTGAGGAGACAAAAAAACCTCTATTCCTCTCATAGCCCTTCTCTCAAAAATGTTGGAAGGCTTTGCTCTACCCTCTTCCTGTACAAATAAAATTTTCTTTGAATATTGTTGAGTCGTTCGCATAATGGAACTAAATTTATCCATATGCCCTCAAAAAGAAAAGCTTACTCAAGAATTTTTGTCTAAGCCTTCCAACATTCCTATGCTGGCATCTCTGGTTAGCTAGGAACAAAAGTATTATTCAAAGCAAGAAACTAGATCAAAGGAAGATAATGGCCAAAGTATGGGGCCTCCCAACTGAAACCATTCTATCAAAAGGTAACAATAAATTGGATCAGCATAGTCTACAATTAGAAGAATCACTTAGGTTCAAATTCATTTTGGAAAGGACTCCATATATCACTCTTAATCCACCTAGAAGCCTACCCACTACTTGTAACCGGAAAATTAGATTGAAAGACATGGATTTGAAGGACTGGTTAAAAGAGAAAAAAATGACCATGTCTCTTTTTTATGGGGCTTCAAAAAATAATCTAGGGAGAGCTGGAGCAAGGGGAGTCATAATTGAATCTGAAGGGAAAGAAACAACTTCCTATGAATGGGGACTCGGTAATGACTCAAACAATAGAGCAGAAGCTTATGGGCTTCTCTTGGGAACCATAAATATATGTGATCTCCACATTAGGAATCCCAATGTACTAGGAGACTTTTCTCTCCTCATTCAACAGATGATCAAAGGAAGTAGGTCCAAAAATGTAGAGATCTGTTAAATTGTTTCTAGAGCCTGACACCATCTAGCACATCTGGGGGATGTAAATTTTTATCACATCCTAAAATAAAGCAATACAGAAGATGATGTCCAAGAAAATCAGGCCTACCATCAACCTTAAGGAGAATTCAAAGTCAACAATGAGGTATGCACCGTGCGCATCCCCTGATCATGTATGCAGATCACATGTAATATGTGAAAACTATCACACTTTCCTCTGAAGCTGAGAAAAAATATCACAAAAAAAGGCTAATTTCATAATATTTATGACAATAAGAAAAGCCACAAAGAGCTAAATAAAAACTATTTATGCAGATATGAGAATCCCTACAGGATGATATGCTCAAATGACATTCCTATCTCCATCATCACTTCAGATCGACTGCAGAAATGCCCATCTCTGGGTCTACTTGATGCCCTGCACCCACAACATTTAAATACCCCCATTTGCTTAAATCTCTTTATCATCTCCCTACTCAATGACTTTCCCTTACTCCTCTATTTCCTTGTGCCCCTCCATCCCTTCCTACTTGCATTGCCATGACTTCTAGCTCCTTTTGCAACCATTTTTTCTCCCTCAAAGCTGAGTTGGACCAAGTCAAAAAGTTACAAAAGCAATGGAATGAAAAGTGTCAATTAGATATTGGTTATATACGCTCAAGAGAAAATTCTCTTAGATAGGTGCTCAATAAAACAAATCAATGATGCTCTCACCTTAGGAAGGCATTATTTTCTCTGCATGAAGTTGTGGACATGCACCATGGATGCATCAACATGATGGAGCATCTTATCTCAATGCAAGAAAGGAAAACAATTGAGAATTTAGGATCAAATAATCACAATGACAACAAACCTCTGCTAGAAGAGCGCTCTATCGACTAGGATCAACAAGGCTAAGCTAAGTACCTTCTTCAAGATGCACCAACAACTCATGAGTTTTGAAGACATGATTCGATGAAGTGAAAATATATTCTTTTATTGCAGCAGTTTGTAAGAATCTATATGGTTAGTGCAATAGGTATTAAAGGATCTAGTTTTTCTTTGTAACTGTGAGAAAGTGTGTATACAAATCTATTGTATTAGAGTCACTCTTCAATAAATATGTAGCTTTGTATCAAGGCTTTTAGCCACTATTTTTGGAATGAATAGAAGATAACCGACCCTTAAAAAAAAAAAAAAAAAATACGTACTTTTATAAGATGGATGAAATTTAAATTGAACTATCATGCTCTACTGAATTTATTTTTTTCTTCTTCCTGCAATAGTTGTGGAGAATTTATTGATGTTGCGATCAACACCCTCTAAAATTTTGCCTACATGTGAATTTTGGATCCTACTGAGGATCTAACGATCTGTCATTCCATTGTTGCTTCATGATCGATTAATTTTTAAGCCTTCTTCTTGGTTTCTAGGTGTAACACCCTCCTCCCACATATACCCAAGTAACCGGCCAATAGGGGTAAACATGTGACGAGAGGCTACTGTGATTGGATTCAACCTCCTATGTGACCTTAAGAAAATGGAATTGATGCAAACACAACATACAAAACTTCCACATCAGCTACAGGACCCCTGAGAACCATGCCAACACTTCAGGAAGATTTCCCCTGGGTCCCACTAAAGTTTTTGATCACTTGACCTCTAGATGCTCTCATGCTATGGGCATGTCAGCGTTTAGGGACCTTTCTACGCTCTCACAGGCCTGCAAGCCAGTGTCCAGGGACCATTTTGTCTAGTTCTATGCCAGCATCCCCGAGATTTTGTTAGGTAAACTTGACTCAAGATAGAGTCAAAGTTGACCAGGTTAAATAGTGATGGTTTTGGGGCACATGGTATTGTTCACCCATAGTATTCTGCCTGTGGTATTATATGTAATGGAGCTTATAAAAGGCTGGAAGGACTTCATTGTAATGCAAGACCTAGAGGTGAGCGATGAAGGCTCACTTGGTCGGATTGGCCAGGGTTTTGGCCAATGCTAATGAGATCTTATTAGGTTGGGTTTTTCCCTGGATTTGGGGTTTTCCCAGATAAACATTTGTGTTTATGTGTTTATGGTTGTTGCTGGTTATTTCTTATATTTATTCCTCTCAGTAATTATTTATGTTATGCAATAAATTTCTTAACAACTGGCATAAAAGCCAAATATTGGCTTCAAAGGGATTCTTTGATGCCATGGGTTTAGAGTGCTTGATGAGATCAATGCAGCCTTTTTACAGATCTGGGTTTGGAAACTAATGGTGGAGAGAAGAAAATTGTTCATGTGGCTTCGAAAATTGTTTGTTTTCTACTACGTGAGGCCACCGGTGCTGGAATCTACGAGGTTCTCGTCAGGCTCATAGTTGGAGCGGTTTGATAGATGTTTTTGAGCAAATCAAATTGAGAGAGGATGGATCAGAACCGCAACAGCAATAAACAAAAAAAAAATTAATGAAGTCAAAATTATTGCATGTAAATGGGCATACTACTGTAAGACCTAGTAAGGCATGTGTACCCCTCAATGATCACCGGTAAAGTCTGGGTTAGACCTAGGTGATAGGGGGGGTGTCAGGTTAACAATAACCAAGGTAAAAACTCTGAGGGGGGTAAGAACTAGAGTGAGCGGGATTGTCTCACTTAGCAAGTTTGGCTGGAGTTAGTTAAGGAACCCCAAGTCAAGTTTAAGGGGGAATTGTTAGGTAAACTTGACTCAGGATAGAGTCAAAGTTGACCAGGTTAAATAGTGATGGTTTTGGGGCACATGGTATTGTGCACCCATAATATTTTGCCTATGGTATTATATGTAATGGAGCTTATAAAAGGTTGGAAGGACTTCATTGTAATGCAAGACCTAGAGGTGAGTGGTGAAGGCTCACTTGGTCGGATTGGCCAGGGTTTTAGCCAATGCTAATGAGATCTTATTAGGTTGGGGTTTTCCTTGGATTTGGGGTTTTCCCAGATAAACATTTGTGTTTATGTGTTTATGGTTGTTGCTGGTTATTTATTATATTTATTCCTCTCAGTGATTATTTATGTTATGCAGTAAATTTCTTAACAGATTTGAGCCACTTTTTCAGGCCCAGAGCCCATGTCACTACCCAGAATGGAATGACATCTTCAAAGTAGTAAAATAACAGGGAAACATCGATTCAAAACCAATTAGTTGAACAAGCCCTTAACCGAACCCCTACTAGCCACGATAGGCATTTCATCAAACATATCATAAACATGTAATCTATAGGTGTAAACAACAGATTTAAGCATAGGGATCTCATACTTATTGTAGAATCACTAAGAACCATTGTTCCCTCATGTCATTTTTTGCCTTATCATCTATTAGGATACATTGTCCATTCATTTACAAGTGAAAACATGATGAGATCCATACATGGATATTGTCATAAAACACATACATAACCAACATAGTAACAACAAAAATACCATAAATAAATTAGCCATAGAATCCACATATAAACTAGTACATTTACACATGAAAACCAAAGGGATGAATTTCTCATTAATGAATGTAGAAACCAACCGGGGATGGGACTACCACATTCCACCCGACCATAGATTGGCTGAGCCAAATATCTCTTCAACCAATCACCCTCGTGCCATATTCGAAGCATGAATGTGGGACTCATAACCAACCGAAAACAACCAAAGAAGCATGAATGCTATCGAAGTTCTCCACCTACACAGTGAGGAATTTGAGTATCTCCTAGTCTCTCAGGCTTTACCATAATCCACACTTTGATCCAGGGATCACTAGGCCCTACACTGAGACCCACTCTCCGGGGTTTACCATACATCCCATCCCAAGATTTCTAGGCCCAATGGATAGAAATCCACATATTGGCTTTACTGTATATCCCGCCATTCACTGGCAAGGATTCCTAGGCCCACCAAGGCACACAATCTTGGCTTTACCACAACCCACAGTCTCGCTCAAGGGTTACTATGCTGATGGCTTTACTGTGATTCATAGTATGGTCTAGGGACCATTAGGCCATGTGTTTTTCATTTCGGAGAATCACCCCACTCATCTTCGAATCCATCTAGCAATCCAACTCAAGTGAAGTATGAGAACCCATCTCATCAAGATTATCAGGAAATGGCAAGGCTAGACTGAGAAAACACTGTCACACCTGGAAAAACTCATGCCATGACATAAAACAACCACATGCAACACCATGCATTCCAAATATAGCATGGAAATCACACATGCAAATCAATACATGTAAAGAATCATGTTGTAGCTGCTTGATCATGCTTTTCCTTGGTCTTCTCTTCCTATTGCCTTATTTTCCTTTCTTGATCCAATTCCCAAGTGCTCCAAGAGAGAGAGAAATGAGAAAGCTCCAAAACGGAACTAACAAAAGGTTACCAACTGATCCTCAGAAGCCTTTTCTATTAATGAGGCCTCTATTTTCTTCATTTTCCATTATGTTCCTTCAATTTCCTCCTCACATTCAACCTGTGACCTTTCACCTCCCTTTTCTCCTAATTTCCATTATTTTCATAAATAAATGTGCCAAAAATGTCATTTTTTCTTTCTAAAGCCTTAGCCATTTCCTTTGCCAATTTCCTTAGCCATAATAAAACATGTGAACACCCCCTAGTATGTCTTGCCCAACATTCAGCTTGGAATAAGTGTCCCATCAACTGTGGTTATTATTTTTCACTTTGTATCACATGGAATTTTCACTAGGGCTATTACAGAACCCTTCCCCTTGGGGGACACCAAACTCGGTGTCCAATCACACATATACCTCAGTAAAATGTTTGGAAAGAAGACATACTGATCATGGAGCTTTATAACATAGCTCGATGCAATATTTACAATGATCACCTTGTTGAATGCTAACCCACATGACAACATAACAACATGATATCATAATAACATGACAACATAATAACATGACAAAATTACACGTATACCACTTATTGGAGCTTTATAACATAGATCATGGTTGTATTTACATCCATATACATATGTATGTATACCAAAACATCATCAAGACATGTACAAAAACATATACCAAAGACATGTACCAAAACACCATACTCAAAACTGCTTTGCCTCAACCGGAAAACAAATAAGGATACATAGCCCACATCTGATCCGCCATCTCCCATGTACCTTCATTGGCCCAAAGTACTTCCATTGCACTTTAACTTGCTCGATTTCTTGGTTCTAGAGCATGAGCACCCTTTTCTACAATATACATTGAGGCTCTAGCTGGAATTCTCCATCTGGTTCCACCTGCAATACAAATCAGTCAATCAAATTATCAACATCTTTAACATACTTCTTAAGCAATGACACATGGAAAATATCATGGACTTCCATTGTCGGAGGCAGTGCAAGTTGATAGGAAACTGGACCAATCCCCTCAACAATATTGGAGGGTCCACAAAATCGTGGTGCCAGCTTGGCATATGATCCAACCCGCAAGGAGATCTTCTTTGGTTTGATGCACAAGTACACTTGTTCCCCAACCTAGAACTCCTTGAATAACCTGTTCTGATCTGCATAGCTCTTCTGCCTATCTGGTGTTGCCTTTAAATTCTTATTTATAACTTGCATCTCATGTTCCATGTCTGCCAACATATTTTGTCCAATAAGTACCTTGTTCATCGAATCACTCCAAATGATGGGAGTGTTGCAACTCTACCCATACAGTGCCTCAAGTGGACTCATGTTCAAAGATTCTTGAAACCCATTGTTGTAAGTGAACTCTACCAGTGCAAGATACTCTTCCCACTTTCACTATTGATGCATCACGTACATCCTCAACACGTCCTCTAATATCCTGTTGACCCTCTCTGCCTGTCTATCTGTCTGTAGATGATAAGTTGTCAACTTTGTGCCCAAACTTACAAACAACTCCTTCTAAAGCTTGGAAGTGAAATTTGCATCCATGTATGACAAAATATTCTTCGAAACACCATGCAATCTGACCATATCTATAATGAATACATGTGCTACATTTCTAACTGAGAATGTAGACTTCACTGGAATGAAGTGTGCAACCTTTGTCAACTTGTCCACAACCACCATGATGGAATCATGTTGTCTCATGTCCACAGAAATCCTGTAATAAAGTCCATGAAAATGACTTCCCATTTTCATTCTAGAATCACAGTCGGTTTTAATAGTCCACCTGGATGCTTACACTCTGCCTTCACACGCTAACAATCGAAACATCTAGCCACAAACTTTGCTACATCCTTCTTTAGATTTGTCCAATAATAAAATTTCTTCACTGTGTTCAATGTCTTCTGGTAGCCTAGGTGACATGAATATGGTTTCGCATGAAACTCCCTCAAGATCACCTTCTTGATCTCACTACTATCTGGTACATATATCCTGTCCCTAAATCTAACCAATCCATTTCTTGTAAGACAATAGTCCACATCACATGCACCTACACTTGTACCACTATTTGTACCAGTATCTGTACTACTACATGTACATGTACTCTGCTACAAATTGTGCACAATCTCCATATACATGACATCCTACTGACCTACCTACAAGATCCTATCATGTAACTCTATCCCATAGGAGCTCATAGTTGCTAAGTGATTTACTTGTACCCGTCTGCTAAGAGAATTTGCCACCCTATTCTCCTTTACTTTGATGTACCTGATCTCGAAGTCAAACTCACTGATTGTGGCAAGCCATCTAGCTTGTTGGGAATTTAGATTCAGTTGGTCAAACAAATACCTCAACCCAATGTGATCACTCATCAGCACAAACCTCCTACCAAGAAGATAGTGCCTCCACATCTTCAATGCATGTATGATCACTGCTAACTCAAGATCATGCGTCATATAATTCTGTTCATGCTTGTTTATTTTTCGTGACTCATAGCATACCACCTATCCATCATGCATAAGGACTCGACCAAGTCCTCTTTTGTAAGCATCTACACATACTACAAACTCTTTTTTTGGATTTGTAATCTGTAGCACTGGTGCATGTGTCAACAATTGCTTAAGTTTCTCAAAACTAGCCTCACACTCCTCAGTCCATTCAACTTCTTACCTTTCCTCTCCAATTATGTAACAAGATAAGAAATCTGTGAGAAGTTCCAAATGAACCTCCTGTAATAACCTGCCAACCCCATGAAATATCTCACCTCATCTACATTTATAGGAGTTACCCACTCCATGATGGCAATTCCCTCCTTGGAGACAACATGTCCCAAGTAATATACCTCAGTCTAAAAGAAACTACACTTTTTGAGCTTGGCATAGAACTGATGCTCTCTCAATAACCTCAACAGTGTTGCTAAATTCTTGGCATGCTCTTCCTCATTTTTATAATATGCCAATATGTCATCAATGAACACAATAAAAAACTTATCCAAATACGTACATAACACACTATTCATCAAGAACATAAATGTAGTTAGAGTATTAGTTAAACCGAATGGAACTACAACAAACTCATAATTCCCATACCTAGTTCGGAAATTTGTCTTGTAAATTGTTTCCTCTTTGATGTGTACCTAACGGTATTCGAATCTTAAGTCAATCTTAGAGAACACTGCTGCTCCCATTATCTAATCAAACAAATCATCAATCCTCGGTAGTGGATACTTGTTCTTGATAGTCTGTTTGTTTAGTTTCCTGTAGTCAATGCATAATCTGAGAGTTCCATCTTTCTTCTTCGCAACCAATACCAGTGCTCCCCAAGGTGATACACTTTGCCTAATGTATCCCTTGTCAACGTTTCCTTTAATTGCAACTTCAACTCAACCAACTCTAGTGTGCTCATCCTGTAAGGTGCCTTTGATGTTGGAGCTTCCCATGGCACTAACTCAATAGAAAAGTCTACCTCCCTATGAGGTGGAAACTCTGAGATATCCTTAAGAAATACATCCTTGAACTATTGTAGAACTGGGTACCTACTAAACACATCTGCATCTTCAACTTCCTTACCCTTGTCACTAGAAATGTGCACTACAAATAAAATACACCCTTTCCTATGACTACGCTTTGCCTACATAGGTGACACCATCCTAACTAATGTGGATTTCTTCTTACCCTATAAGACTCTTAGTTCCCCATTTTCATCAACGCACTCAATGGATTTGTCATAACAATCCACTTTGGTCCTATGAAGATACAAACAATCCATGCCCAACAACATACTATATGATCCCAATGGTAATACATTCAAAATGTGTTGCAGTAGGCATACCATTTGAATCAAATGTGCAAGCTCTTACTCAATGATGAACTCACTTCTTTGTACCTATAGCCAACTACCTAAAAACATCAACTTCCACATGGCGACCTCACTACAACCATGATCAACATCATGTGAATGCAATAAGCACATGGAATTCAAGCATAAGAGACACACATGAAACTAACATGCATGTATGACCAACACAAACAACCCATCCAGTCTGAGGGGTGAACCATGCTCTGATACCACTTCATAACACCCTCCTCCCACATCTACTCAAGTAACAGACCAACTGGGGTAAACATGTGATGAGAGGCTATTATGATTGGATTCAACCTCCTATGTGACCTTAAGGAAATGGAATCGACAAAAACACAACATACAAAACTTCCACATCAGCCACAAGACCCTTAATAACCATGCCAACACTTCAAGCAACTTTCCCCTGGATCCCACTGAAGTTTTTTATCACTTGACCTCTAGACACTCTCATGCTATGGGCATGCCAGTGTCTAGGGACCTCTTTATGCTCTCACAGGCCTACAAGCCAGCTTTTAGGGACCATTTTGTCTAGTTCTGTGCCAGCGTCCCTAGGGTTTGAGCCACCTTTTCAAGCCTAGAGCCAAGGTCACTCCCCAGAATGGAATGACATATTCAAAGTAGTAAAATTACAGGGAAACAATGATGCAAAAGCAATTATTTGAACAAGCCCTTAACTATACCCCTACTAGCCATGACAAGAATTTTGTCAAACATATCAAAAACATGTAATCTATAGGTGTAAACAACAAATTTAAACATAGGGATCTCGTACACATCTTAGAATCGCTAAGAACCATTGTTCCCTCATGTCATTTGTTGCATTATCATCTATTAGGTCATAGATACATTTTCCATTTGTTTACAAGTAAAAACATGATGAGATCCATACATGGCTATTGTCATCAAACATATACATAACCAACATAGTAACAACAGAAATACCATAAATACATCTTCCATAGATTCCACATGTAAACCAATACATTTAAACATGAAAACCAAAGTGATGAATTTCTCATTAATGAATGTAGAAACCAACTAGGGATGGGACTACCATTCTCCACCTGACCATAGATTGGCTGAGCCAAATCTCTCTTCATCCAATCACCCCCATGCCATATTCCAAACATGAATGTGGGACTCATAACCAATCGAAAAGAACCAAACAAGCATGGATGTTAATAGATTTCTCCACCTACACCCTGAGTAATTTGAGTTCCTCCTAGTCTCTCAGGCTTTATCGTAATCCACAATCCGATCTGGGGATCCCTAGGCCCTACACCAAGATGCACTCTCCAGTTTTTACTGTACATCCCATCCAGGGACTACTAGGCCCAACGAAGAGCAATACACCTCTTTGCTTTACTTTATATCCAACCATTCACTAACAAGGATTCCTAGGCCCACTGAGGCACACAATCGTGGCTTTACCGCAACCAACAGTCTAGCTTAGGGGTTACTAACCAGTGGCTTTACCATGATCCACAGTCTAATTCAAGGACCACTAGGCCATGTGTTTTTCATTTCAGAGATCCACCCCCCTCAGCTTTGAATCCTTCTCACAATCCAACTCAATCAAAGTATGAGAACCCATCTCATCAAGGCTATCAAGAAACGGCAAGGCTAGGCTAAGAAAACACTATCACACCTATAAAAATCCATGCCATGACAGAAAATAACCACATGCAACACCATGCATGCCAATCTAGCAAGGAAATCATACATATAAATCAATACCTACAAAGAATCATGTTGTAACTTCTTGACCCTACTTTTCCTTACTTGATCTTTGCTTCCTCTTGCCTTCTTTTCCTTTCTTAATCCAAGGCCCAAGTGCTCGAAGAAAAATCGTAAGTGTCCAAGAGTGAGGGAGAGAGAGAGAAATGAGAGAGCTCCAAAACTGAACCGACAAAAGGTTACCAACTGATCCTCATAAGCCTTTTTATTAATGAGGTCTCTATTTTCTTCATTTTCCATTATTTTCCTTTAATTTCTTCCTAACATGCAACGTGTGGCCTTTTGCCTCCCTTTTCTCATAATTTCCATCATTTTCATAAATAAATGTGCCAAAAATGCCATTTTGCCTTTCCAAATCCTTATCCATTGCCTTTTCCAATTTTCTTAGCTATAATGGACCATGTGAACACCCCCTAGAATGTCATTCCCAACATTTAGCTTGGAATAAGTGTCCCATCAACCTTGGTTATTATTTTTAACTTTTATTACATGGAATTTTCACCAAGGTTGAACACTAAGTGTCGAAGTCACTTGCTCACACATGCTCAGTCTATAATGAGTTTATGAGCACACTCCTTTATGCAAGCTTTGATAAGGATAGCACAGTCCATTAAGATAGTTCCTATGCAATTATCAATCTATGTTGATAGTTAGTGCACACTTTCAATTGACAATCTCTCATTTTTGGTTGTGATTATACTTCTATTTTGGTGAGAGTTTTCCAACTATCGCTTTTGTGCACCTCCACTTTCGCAAGTGTCACTTTCATGTTTACTGCTTTGAATTTTCCTTGTTTTCACTTTAATAAGCATTGTTTTCATGTTGTCTCCACTTTGGCATGTGTCGCTTTCAATTTCATTCACATTTGCAAGTGTCGTTTGCACTTTTCTCGCACTGTCATAGGTGTCATCTCACGGTCATGGGAAGTGTTGCACAATGGAAAAGTAAAGTTATGGAACATTTTAGGAGGAAAATTTGGTACTAATGGGTCATAATTATCATATATACATGTATTATATTTATTCCCAAAGTTTTATACATTATCACACTAGTGTCGTCACCATCGTCGCAAAGTGTATCTTTAGTGTCGCACTTGGAGGAGGTTGTTGTATTGTCGTTGCATTGAGTAAATCATGTTGTTCTTGTGTACTAATTGTTCAATGTTGTGTCGCAAATTTTTCTGAGTGTGTGTGATCATTCATAATTTCAATCCTAGTCTCACTTATATCTCACTGATCCCACACTTAGTCAAATTCTGGAAAGTTATTTCCCGATCAACTTGACCTCACATGACCTCCTTGAATTGAGTAGTGTCAACCCTCAAGTTGATCACTTGCCTCTTGGAATTGAATAATGCATAGTTCCTACGTCCAAGTACTGCACATTGCATAGTCTTAGTGCTTAACCTTGCCATCCTAACCTCCACAACTATGTAGTTTACCCTTCTAGTCAGTCTCGTTTTGTGCATTTCACATTGGTAAGCGTCAAGCTATATCCCTGCCTCCCTAAGCTGTACAATTGTGAAATACACTGCCTCTCTCTCTCTCTCCTGAAATATGCATTTCATAGTCTAAAGGGTCAAGCCTACCTCACTAATCTCCCCAACTACATTATCTCCTTCCCAGGCTTCCAGAACTATGCATTGTGCAATCTCAAGCCTCAGTGCCTCACTCCTGGCCTTTGGAACTACACATTGTGCAATCCCTAAGATTTCCTCTTGGCCTAGTACCCAGATCCAACTTAACCAATGGTTTTCATGAAGCAAGTTAGGAAAGGATATTTATGGACTAATTTTTTCTATTCATGAGTGGATTTCAGTTGAAGGTACTATATCTTAACCTAACAGGAAGATGTTTGGAGAGGAAGAGAAGGAGACTATACTAAAAGACACTTGTGAAGTTGGAACCATGAAGAATTCATCAAGAAAGAAGATGAAGAGAAACTTTCTTCTAACAGAAGATCTAACATCAGGATTACATGAAGGTTCCATATCAATCAGCCCCATGGAGGATGAATACGAAGCACATGCAAGATCCATCATGAAGATGCAATGAAACCAACAAAAGGAGAAACTTGGAAATATGACATCATCATGAAGTTCCATGTCATCATTGTCAAGATCTATCTCAAGATTCACATTTTTCATAATGTATTGCCACATGTAAAATATGTGGAAGACCAAGTGTCCCACATGGAATATGAAGCGTTGCTATTGCGTTCTGAAGTCATATAGAAGCTCAAAGGTCATGTAAGAATTTGAAAAGTCATTGTAGAAGCTCAAGAGTCATGAGGGAGGTCAAGAGTCACATGTGAGGTGAAAAGTCACCTGATTTTTTATAAATACATCCTCATAACTCAAGCAAAAGGAGTTTTTGGACTTGAAATTTCACCTTGGCTTCACTAGCTTGGCATAGGAAAGGATCTTTCTTTGGAGGAGCAAGTGGTGACTTAATGTTCCACTATTGGAGCTAGTGTGGCATCATTGTACTTGTATATATTTTCACTTCCACTTGATATATGAAGCATGACGTGCCAACACATTTTCATGCATCTATCATGAATATTGTAGGACAATTATATAGATATTTGCAATATATCTTTTATTCATATGTACTAAGGAAATTGAACTATTTTGGTGGCTTTGGTATTTATATTGTTGAAGGTGTGTTGTATTTGGTTTTATGATTGTGGTTGTCTTGTGAATTACTTTGCAGGTTAACTAATGATCCTCTTATGCTCTTGTGTTCCTATTTTAGGATAATACTATTACTTTTTTCTAGAGTCTCACTCTATTTCTCCTTGTTCTGAAAGTACCTTATATGTGTTGCAATTGTATGCCTCATAGTGTTATCTTACTTGCTTGTTTCTAAGAATGTTTTATAACATCTTATGTTAATAATTGCAGCCAAGGAAAATCCCTAAGGACAATGGCAATCGACCATATTTCTGGTTGGGGCTCCTACTCAAAATGGTGTGAGGTTTAATTGGGACTTCATATTGGGGAGACACCCTTCCCTATTGGTGGCTTCCAGCATCATCAACATAACCCAAGTTTGATTCCTCAATCACATCCTCATTAGTCATCATCTAATGATCTGTAGCTACATCCAAATGTGCTTCTCTCATCACATTAACTCTCACATTCTCACTTGAGGCTACTTCACCATGCGAATGAAGCATTCCATCAAGCTCAAGATTTAAAGTATCAAATGCAACTTGCAACTTGTCCAATTTGATTTGTAAAAGACCAGTTTTCTAATTTAGAAGGTTGATTTTTTTCTTGGGATTTGACATTCCTCATTTCTCCTTTCCTGGATAAAAGAGTCAGGATGTATTCCATTATTACTATCAAATAATCCATTTGGATATTGAATTATTATTTCTCTAAATAAGACGACTTCTCCATTTGAATATGAACACAATAGATCTCCTTCCCTACAAAAGATGAGGAGAGATGAGCATTAATACATGTCAATACTATGTAACAAAACCCCAACTTATATTCAGGTGATCATGCCCCCACCAAAACATCTAATCCCTCACCCATTTCAATGTGAACAATTGCTAGGAACATTCTCCAGACCAAGTATTCAAGATCTGAATTTATTTCTCCACAATTTTCTTCACTCTCCATTAATTTCATGTACTCTAGTCTTTCCAACAATTTTTTGGATTTGCATACATCCCTTTGCATCCTCACCCATTTATTAATGACTTTAACCATCAACTAAGTGTCCCTTACCTTGGTTTTATTCTTGTGTGTCATCCAGGTGCGCACACGGGCCCATGTCTTAGTGAATTAATAGAGCCACCGATTTAATGAGGAAGGATATAATTGTATCACCATATGATATTTTGATCTGATGGGAGGTTGTCAGACCACCCTCCAATTTGTTCCACCTTTAATTCCTTTTAAAACTATCAATACTCCAAGATGTTGATGATATTGGTTTAAAATATATACTTCCTTCATCCTAAAACAAAATCCCTTGATCAAGGGTGACTCCCCCATTTTCTAATTCATATGCTTTTGAATTGAGATGTCTTTTGATGCGGTAAAACTCAACAGTCTCAAACTTAGCTAATTGAAAAATTATTCGGTGTAGAATTGATGTCTAAACCAGGATCGAATTCTATTGAAACTTACACACTTGTTGGGTGACTATCATCAAGTCTTCGAACACCATTAATTGCCAAACTATTCTTAATATTTCCAATTCTAACCCCTGCCACAAGGCTAAAAATTTGGCCTGGTTATAAGTTGATCTTCCCAATCCCAAAGCATATTGAATCTATTTTTCTTTAACGGGGAAAAAAATAATCCCTCTTGCTCCTGCCTCCCCTATTTATACCTATGATTCTGTTGGTGGTGCTAGATACTACCAACATACAAGGGATTTCCTAGATGTGAAGTCCCAATTAGATCTCACAACGTTTGGAGTAGGAGCCCCATTCGAAGTATCTACCTGACTACCATAATTGTAATGTTCACCTTCATTTCAATGAATAACATAAGAGATTATCCACATCACCTTTTAATAAGCAAGTAAGTTAACATTGTGATGCACTAATTGCAATGCATAAAAGGAGACTTTCATGAAGGGAGAAAATAGTGATTCCCATGAAGGAAAGTAATAATACTAGCTTGGAGAAGGCACACGAGAGTAGGGAAAGATTCATTGATTAGACTGCAAGTCATGCAATGGGATCTCTCTAGCATTTAATGTCAAGTTGACAGCCTTGAAACCTGATAAAGAAGACACAGTCAAAGCATAGGAGTGAGTGATCTAAAATGATCATATGTTAAACTGAAGTATAATTATTGGGCGCGGGATCCCCCAAAGGCAGTTTTGGGGCTAAAAGCTCATATTCTAGTCATATTTTGTAATCAAGTGTAAAGACTCCACATTTTGTGGTCGCGAAGCGCGTAGATGTTAAAGAGTCATAGGATTGTCCACCCTTATTTTGGAAATGTAATTTCGGTTGTAATGGGATTGTATAAATAGAGCTAAGCTCTAAGTAGTGAGAATAAATCAATCAAGCAATGAAGATATGATGTATGAGAGATAGCTTTGAAGTAGAAGTCTAAGTCTTGGGTCGTAGCATAGGTAGAGGCTCTGCAGCTGAGTGCACAGGGTGGGTCGAGTCTGTAATCATCCAGAATTATCAATAAAGTGAAGTATTCCATAAATTCTCCATCTTTATTTCCTGTTTATACATCTGTTATATTGGGTATGAATTTCACTTATAATGCTTATATGATGCGCAAATATATGTAAATGTATTGGTTAAGTGAATGCAAGTAAGAACATTTGTTTACGTGAAGCTAACTAAGATTGGTTAATAAGATAAGTAAGACCCTTAGCCTAGTTTGGGAGATATCATAGTTCGTTGCCCTAGCAGCGGGAAAGTCCCTAAGCCGCAGGTGAGGGCTACGTGAAAGCCAATTGTACCCTTTCGCGAAGGTACTAAAGGGTGGAATAGAGAGCTAAGCAACCTGCGTGAAGGCAGGTATAGCCAGAATAAACCGACACCACAACCATCTCAAGGGTGTAGAAACTTCATTCCAGCATCCCCCCATACTACTTCGGGTGAGACTTCAGTCCACGCTCTGTGGGTTGATGCCGAAAGGGCCAGTAGTGTAGGGATTTGTTTGGCTAACTAACGTTGAACCTGGGTCAAGCCCCCTCAAGCCAACAAATGGTTCCATTGCTGGGACTAGAATCTGCATAAGAGATGTGTGATGTCGTATCACTAGAATCCAACTAAGAAAGAAATCGAAGGCTAGTTGGACAGAAGGATTCACAAGTTCGCGGCACAAGAAAATAGAAACCCAAAATTGTCAAAAGAATAATGGTTGGACCGATACCTGTATATGAAGATCCACAAAATCTTTTTCGCCTCCTTTCCTATTGAGCTATACGAGTGGATCGTGAAGCTAGAAAATAGCCAAGGAAGGTGGAAACTTGATGGTCCTATTATGTGGACCCCAGAGTTAGTGTGAAGGTTGGAAGCATCGGAGGATAAGATCGCATGTGTTGTTAATTAGTGGCTCGATTGCATCATAAGAGGATTTGTTACTGAATTCATGGTCAACACCTCAGTCAACGATAGCGAGGTGGAGTGACGGTCTTTCAAAGGATCGTGAGGTAAGAACGTAAAATCTCTTAATACTTTGATTAAAATGTTGTTGTGCAAAAAATGGGTTATGCAGCTACCTTGATGTTCAGGACTAAGCAAAGAGGAAAAAGTTACAAGAATGAAGGAAATAAGGATCCGGAGTATAGCCCCTTGATTTCACCTCCATGAAGGGACGAAGAAGGGATAGCAAAGGTCTCTTTGCGAAGTTCTATTTAGTTGATAAGACAAAGATTCCCGCGAATACCACCTCCGCCCACACCACCTCTGTCTTCTCCACCATCACATCCAACTTCACCCATACCACCTCCACCTCCACCGCGATTCAGTATGGGAAACACAGTGAAGTTTCCTTTGTTCAAAGGCTCATGAAATGAGGATCCAGACCAATTCTGGTTCGTTGTGAGGGTTGTATGGGAAGCTCAAGGTGTTATAGATGATCATATAAAGAAGGCGACACTGGTTAGTGCTCTGCAAGATCACGTGCTATCCTGGTACATTAAGTACTCTAACGATAACCTGAATGCTAGAGTAGCGGACATCCAAGCAACACTAAACAGGGAATTTAGTAGGCCTAAATTCAAGGCGTAATCGATTGTGGGATTCAAAGATATTGCAATGTGACCAGGAAAGACATCATGGGAATTGGATCAAAGATTGAAGTGTCAAATCCGCGAGGCCAATATGAATTTGACAAATGGACATCATCGCGAGTGGTTTGTGGCATCACTACTACCCCACTTAAGGAGCACGCTGTCGCAGTAGAAGATAACAACTCAGGCAAAGGTCTTAGAGATTTCCATGAGACTACATGAGACTTCAATGCAGGATCCTAATCTAGGAGTTCAACAAATCCACATGTAGTTACAGAATCTGTGCCTTGAGATGCAAAGTCTGAAGCAAGATAGGATGGTTTGGCCAGAGGTACGCGAAGAGGTATGGTGTTTGAAATGCAAGAGTCGGGGTCATGACAAGGACCACTACCTGGTCTTTACAAATTACCTTGTAGGAGGAGGACCGATTCCTTTAAGGCTAGAAGCTCAAGCAGGACCTAGTGCAGTGCCTGCTTTATGGTGCACTATCTGTCATGTAGCTGGGAAACATGCCACGGATAACTGTCACTTGCTACAGAAGTATGTGCAAACACCGCAACACTTGTTCTGCAACTTTTGTAGGTTGGTAGGACATGATGAGCGTACTTGCAGGAGCTATGAATTGATGATGGATAGAACTCCTGCCTACAGGGTTTAGGCCGAAACACGGCCCCTTGACTAGAATTGAGGGATGGCACAAATAGGATTTTAAGGGCACAGACAAGGCCGAGGCGAAGGAGGACCTGGTAGAGGTCAAGGATAGTTGATTTGCTACAATTGCGGAGGGCCAAGACATTATGCCTGCGATTACACTAATCCAACGCATCCGCCATGTAAGTATTGCACGTTGTTTGATCATGAAACAGAAGATTGTCCTATGCTGATAGTGAGGATATGAGACAAATGGGCACTACCACCTCCCCCAACTCAGAACCTGTATATGATGAGGTCTGAGCCACGCAAGGAAGATCTGAACGTAAATATAGTGCTTATGAGTGGAATTACAACAGGAGATGACAAGGGGAAACAGCAGGAAGACAGTACATGGGTTCACAAGGCCTCGGCGAAAGAGGCTGAGTTCAATTTGGAGCACTCACATGAAGCATTCATGGAAGCTAAGAAGAGCTTCACTGAAGCCTCCACCTCGGGAAGCAAGGATAAATTGGAGCTAGAGATGGACCCCTCTATGCTCACACCTTTCCTAGAAACCTGTATTAAGTTACTGCATGATAGTAAGGCTGTGAAAGGGTTACAATAACTCATCAATAGATGTGTTGGGACCACTCCAGGTGAACCGCGCATAGTCCAAAAGATCGGTAAGCATAAGACAAGGACAAGGCGTGAAATGAGACTCACTGCGCAGGTCAGAGAATACGAAATGGATCAAGTCATTCTGGATTTGGGATTAGATGCGAATGTTTGACCGAAACAAAAATGGGAGCGAATGGGGAGACCTGTGCTGCAATGGTATCTGATTCAACTAAGGATGGAAAATTAGCAGAAAATCATACCCATGGGGCAGTTGCAGGGAGTGACCGTGGATATTGAGGGAGTGAGTGCGCTGGCAGATTTTGAAGTAATAGAGATTGTTGATGACAGCAATCCCTACCCTACACTATTGGGAATTGACTAGGCTACTGATATAAATGGGGTAATCAATCTGAAGAAGCGAAAAATGATCTTTGAGAAGAAATCATTGCATGTAATAATACCCCTGGATCCTGCTAATGGATCGCGCTATACGAAACTAGTCCGCGATTATGAGAGTGATGATGATCTGGACTGCATCTATAAGATAACAACACGAGACCGAGGTTGGATGAATCCCACCTCAGATGGAAGGATTACATGGCAGTGTGAGAGTTGCTACACTTCGGATTCCGATGAAGAAATAGAATGCTCGCAGAATCGGTTACATGAAGTAACTACGTTGAATTGCAACATGATGACCCGATTGTTGCGTTGTGTGTCATCAGAGGTAAGAAATCTACCTATCTATGATGGTCTAAATGAGTTAGATACCTTTTTGGATGCATTTGAAAGGGAGGTGCCAGAAAAGCAACACTTCTAGGCCTTGGACTAGGCACTGCGTGCTACGCCTGCAAGATGGGGGGTACACAAAAGGGAAGTTTTGATGATTGGCACGAATGTAGGAGGATGATGAGAGCATAGTTTGGGAAGCCTAAGAGCAACTGACAGACAAGTACGATGGACAAAATGATCCGTGTGTGCATCTAGCCAAATGGACACAGGCTTATGGAGAAAACCCCAACCTGAGTGGGTGAACCTATTCTGCCATACCCTGGATGTTATCCCAATGAATTGGTATATAGAAATAGAGCTTTGCCATGGGACGGATGAATGGGATATCCTACGCGAAGGATTCATGATGACATCTATTTTTGAGGATGGATTTGATAGTATTGATGAAGAGCTACAAGAGGTGAAAGCAGCCATCTTTAGGATACCACAGGATCCTTTAGACCTGACACAACTTGAATGGGCTACTCAACTGAGTCGTGTGCTAGAATGTTATAATGTAACTACTAAAGAGGAGGACGAGGATCCATGAAAGATTAACATTCCAGAGACAGAAGGCCATCATGAGGTTCAAAGACCGTATATCGAGAACCCTTATATTGTTGGGTTCAGTATCACTTTGTGACGGATATGATAGAAGACAAAAAGGTGTTGTTGGTAAAGGTGGACACTTTGAATAATACTGCAGATGCATTGACAAAATCTGTGAGCTCTGAGAAGTTCTCTTGGTGTAGAGAAACAATGGGCATTTTAGGGCTAGAAAAATGACTAAGCTCTCTTATGGCCCCATGTGGAAAGAAAACAACAAGTGGGAGATTGTTGGGTTGTGGTATGTTAGGTTAGGCGAACCTACCTATGGTTTTCGGTCCATGGTTTTGGACGCAATGGTTTTCGGCCCATGGTATTGGATGCTTCGGCATGTATAAATATGTATTGTAACATTGAAAGGAATATAATGAAAAATCAAGCTGGTAGTCTCGGTTTTGAGATCCAATGGGAAATCTCTGTGTATATGTGTTTTATGTGTTATGCTCTCGCATTTTTATTTTTCCTATGATTTAGAATTCGTATGCAGGTAATTTCTATACGGGGTTAAAACCTACAAATATAACCACGCCAATGAGAACTAAACAAGTGAACATTGGTATGGAGGAAGAACCCAAATTTGTGAAGATTGGAGATTATTGGGACCACGCAACGGTGGATAAGGTCGTTGAATTACTCTGCGAATATCAAGACTTATTCCCTACCAAGTTAACGGATTTGAAAGGGATAATTAGATATCTAGGAGTAATGAAGATCACATTAAAACCAGATGTGAAGCCAGTTAAGTAGAGACCTTACCACCTAAATCCAAAATACAAGGAGAAGGTCTGCCTAGAGCTAGATAAGATGCTAGCGGCCGACATAATTGAGCCTGTGGAAGAGTTTGATTAGGTAAGCCTAATGGTGATGCAAGAGAAGAAGCAGAAGGATGAGATAAGGATATGTGTGGATCTCAAAAAACTGAATGACCCTTTTGTGCATGACCCTTTCCCAATCCGTTCACGGATGAAGTGTTGGACAATGTAGGTGGCCAGGAAGCATACTCCTTCACTGATGGGTTCTTTGGGTACCACCAAATCAAAATCACGCTGGAGGATAGGAGCAAGACAACCTTCGCGACTGAGTGGGGTTGTTTTCAATACACTGTAATGTCATTTGGGTTGAAGAATGCGCCTGCTATCTTTTCGTGCGTGGTTGTTGCGGCATTCAAGGAATTTATTCATAAGTTCATGAAGGTCTATTTTGATGACTGGACTATATTTTGGCTGGTTAAGCGCCTTATAGAGAGCTTGCGCTTGATGCTAGATACCTATCGAAGATAACATATCATGCTCAACCTCAATAAGTGTATGTTTTGCATTCCTTTTTGGAACCTATTGGGGCATGTGGTTTGCAAATAAGGGCTGATGGTATACCCCACGAAGATCGTGGTAATTCTGAACTTGGAAACGCTGAGGAGTGTGAAACAGTTGCGCACTACTCTGGGACATACGGGATATTATAGAAAGTTTATCAAAGGATATGCCCAGATCACCGCGTTGATGGAAAAATTGATGAAGAAGGATGTCCCGTTTTGCTAGAATGATGACTGTAAGAAAAGCCTGGATATATTGAAAGAAAATATGGTTACTGCTCCGATTCTAGTCTTCCCGAATTGGAAGAAAGAGTTTCATGTACATGTTGACACGTCATGTATAGTGGTGGGGGCAGTACTAACATAGGATGGCGGAGAAGGCTTGGACCACCCTATCGCGTTTGCAAGCCACAAATTATCCAAAGAAGAGAAGAACTATTCCACCACTGAGTGCGAGGGGATAGCTATGGTGTATGCGCTCCATAAGTATCGACACTAATTGCTAGGAGGTCATTTTAGGATGTATACAGATCAATCCGCGCTAAAGTACTTGGTCAATAAGCCTGTGTTGGGGGGGCACATATTCAGATGCCCCTTATTGTTCCAAGAATACGATTTTGAAGTTGTTGTAAAGCTTGGAAGATTGAACGCGGGACGAGACCATCTGTCACGCATCGAAACAGGGGAGGAACCTACTAATTTGGAGGAAGGATTACCTTACGCGTAGCTCTTTATTGTGCGCATCATAGATGGACATTTTGAGGACATAATACACTTCCTCACAACTGGAACTGCACCGGAAGGATACTCTGTTTAGCAAAAGAAGGAATTAGTGGTGCGCACGGCAGATTTCTTCGTCATTGTTGGGCATCTATACAAGATGGGGACTGATGAGATATTGTGGAGGTCTGTACCTGAGTTTGACTGAATCAACATCCTTGCGAACACTCATGGGGGTAGCACGGGAGGACTTTATCCAGGGAGAGCAACCGCGCAAAAGATTCTACACACAGGGTTGTGGTGGCCAACCCTTCATTAAGATTCAAAAGCATATTGCAAGGCATGTGATGTATGTCAAAGAATAGGCAGGCCATCATGGAGGGATGAAATTCCTTTTAATCCAAAAATTATGTTGCAACCTTTCGAGAAGTTGGCAATCTATTTTGTAGGACCCATTCAGCCTCAAGGGAAGACAAGAGCGAGGTACATTATCACTGCGACATAGTACTTGACTCATTGGAAAGAAGCGCAGCCGGTGAAGGATTGCACGGGTGCGATGACCACGAAGTTCCTATTTGAGCATGTATTAACGTGATTTGGATATCCAAAGATTTTGATGAGTGATCAAGGTATGCACTTTCTGAATGAGACAATCAATGCACTAACGAAGGAATTTCAGGTGTATCACCAAAAGAACACACCTTATCACCCACAAGCTAATGGGATAGTGGAGGCGTTCAACAAAGTACTGGAGACTGCACTAACCAAGGTTTACAATGCTTAGCGAAATGATTGGGACCTATGCATACCTGCAGTATTGTGGGATTATCGGACAACATGCAAAAAGATAACGAGACAGACACCCTTTAGGTTGGTATACGAGGTTGAAGCGGAGATGCCTATGGAATACATCATGCCTAATCTATGCATAACAGTGCTCATAGGTATGATAGATCACGGAGCCCTAGAAGAGAGGCTTGCGCAGCTGGATGAGCTTGAAGAAGAGAGATTTTTGGTTAGATTTCACCAGTAGGTCCAAAAGCAGCGTGAAAAAGCATGGCATGATTGACATATTAAGTTGCGCACCTTTAAGATGAATGACTTGGTGTTGTTGTATGATAGTAAGTTTGACAAATTTCTAGGGAAATTCAAAATGCACTGGGTAGGGCCCTATATTATTAAGGAGGTTACCGATAGTGGAACGGTCCAGTTGGTTAAGTTGAATGGAGATACCTTCCCAAGAAAGGTGAATGGTAGTCGATTGAAGCCATACACAGGTGGCCCGTCCATCTGACTAGGTGACAGAAGCATAGTCTTAACACTCTAGGAAGCTGAAAGGAGGCGTGAAACTATAAACTACACTACCGGGGTTGGGGAGCTGCACAATTTCAAGACTGCGCAAAGCAACCAAGTGTCACAGGGTCCGCGACAGTGCTAAGGAAATTGCGCTACTCGTGGAAATAGTGTGCAGGTCCACTGGAAAGTGACCGTTAAAGTCATTATTTGTGATTTGATGGTCAGTTTGAGGCCAAATGGAGCGGGCAACAGGCATTTAAGGAGAACTGTATGCATTAGATTCTTGTAAATCTACTGCCAATCAAGCATTAATGGGCCAAATGTGGGGGGAACGGTCGAATTTGAATTCAAAAAGCCCTATAAATCACAGGTGGCTGTCTAGCAAAAAACTCTCTGCATTTTGAAAATTTAGTTGTTGCGCTATCAAGTGTGTATGGTCCTTACGAATTTTGAGGATTTGAGTGAAAGTTCAGTGTTTGAGACATTGCCAAAGGATATGCAGGACCTCCTGACTAGAATGATGTTGACACTTAAGGAAGCCGTGTAGAAAATTGTGGTAGTAGAAGCCCCAGAGAGAATCAGAGTGATAGTTGAAGTCCCTAAATCACCCGGAACACTGAGACCAAAGAAGGATAAGAAGACTATGATCCTGGTGCATGTCTCACCAAGAAACCCAGAGAGGACTAAGCTCACCTTGCAGGAAAAGGGGAAGGCCATTAATCTGGAGGTCGGTGAGGAAGAATCTAAAGAAATCCTCATGGATGAGGAGGATGTGGAAATGGAAGTTGAAACCCAGGGTGCAGACCCTATTACCCGGTTACCAAAATATGTTCCTCCCCGCAAGGGCAAAGCCAAGGTGATGAAGGACATAGATGAGAGAAGGAGCTCCCTGCAAATTCTGTTGCTCCTAGATGACATTGTTTTGAGGGGTTGCACTTAGGACAGGTTCCTGTACTGAAATTCGAAGATTGGGACCTCACATATCACAAGAAATTCCCGCATTTAGTGACTGAGCAGCTAATGCGCCGATGGATTGACATGACTACTGGAACAATTGAATTGGATCTGCAGACCTAGATCAAAGGTGTAGAGAAATCTGAGTTTCTCAACCTACTCTGGGTACTATATTACTACCGTGCCCCAGTGACCATCTTCGTCATCAGGCAATTGCTCTTCTTGGTGCATGATGGGTGTTTATGGCTGGAGGAGCCCATTCCCATCACAAACCACTTGATCCATCGAATCACACGACTTCCTTACTCAGGGGAGGATCCAACCAACATATCAGAAGGAAAAGGTGGCGAGTTGGCTCTCGCAGAAGCTATGAATAAGAAGTTCAAGTTGGAGAAGAAGAAGCGAGGATATGTTATCTCCAGCATTAACAACCCTGCAGTCAAGGTCGCAACACAAATTTTAGTAAGGAAATTGATGTGGAAGTGTTGTGCAGATGAGGTGCTCGCGCCTGTGATTGCACTAGTGGCCCTAACGCATGGAAGGAATCCAATGCAACTGGGAGAATTATCTATGTGGCAAGTTCCTTGTGAATTTTCACAAGGCACAGGAGCAGGGAAAAATGTTTCACTATGCGTGGCTCTTGTTGTCAATCGTACTGGTGGCATGGGGTTGCCCGAAGACAACCAATTCCCTTCGGTCGCGCCCAATATTCCAGAGGAAGTGAAGTATGCTTCGTTATGGGCGAGCAAGGACGTGCAACATATAAAAGAAAGCAAGATCTTTTGGATCTTGATGGAGATGAGTATCCGGATGGGGAGCAATTGCAAGCCACGGTTGTCGCCCACAGCATACACCAGTTTGTAGAGCTCAAAGCGGATTTCCACCATGTCTTTATCAGGGTGCGGAAGGACCCTATGAAGACATGGCATAACCTACCATATCTGGAAACTGATGATGTTGTTTTTGCAGTCCTTAAGTCTTAGCCGCTAGAGTGACACGCTCCAGCAGGCTCTGCAGTGGAAACAGAGATGTCCATTGCATAGCGTAAGAAGGAAGAAACAAAGCTCCAAATGGCGTAGCTAGCTGAGAAGTGCAGAAAGGAGGAAGCAGAGGCTAAGGCCCAAGTAGCGGGTGACGCTGCGAAATTGGTTGAACAATAGAAGGCAAGAGGAGAAGAGCGTGAAGGACAAAAGCCACCTTCACCCGGGGCTGAGGCAAAAACAGAGATAGAAAACGATGGTGCGGACCCTTAGACAATGTCCACCCAACTCAATCATCCTTGCCCGCAAGAGAAGGCAACATCGCAGAAGAAAATCAAGGCTTCAAAGACATCCTTGGACCCAATCACCCTCACTGAGGGGGATTTGCACACCATCAGAGAAACGGTGAGGGATGTCACCATGGAGGCCCTCCAACAGTTTGAATAATAGTAGTTGTTGCTATTGGGGGCTCTTTGGACAGAGTTGCAGGTTCGCCCTCCACAGGCTGGCACACTGTCCACCAGCCTCGCAATCGGCACTTCAGCTACCAAGGAGATGTTGCGCACAAGGGTGACCAACATGATAGTGCTACTAGATGGGGCACTTACTCTAGAGAATGAGGCTGATAAGCCTATGGTTAGTAGTTTGAAAGGGGTAGGATTGAATATGGACACACTGCCTCAAGAGACTCTCTACCTCTTACAGGATGGAATCACCGTGGAACTTTGGGCCCAGGAGAGTCGTGCTCTGTAGGTGATGAGCAAGCACCACATCAACATCGAGTAGTTGGGCCTGCAGCACAATGAGGTAGTGGAGCAGAATAAGCAAATAATGCAGGTAGTGGACGAAGCCTACTGAATGGTCCCAGAGTTGGACATTCAAGTAGTAGAATTGATAGAGGTGCACATCTATTAGTTAGCCACAGGGGTGCGCGATGCTCAAGCAGAGATGGCCAGGATTCAGCTAGATCTGAACCTGCAGATCACAAAATTGCAGTTGAGGGGTAAGCCTTCAACCCAGTTAGAAGTTAGGGAACATCGTACCACCGATGTTACAATAGCAGTGGCGGAAGTTGACAGTGCAGTGGCAGACTGCATGGATCTTTTTGAACAATCATTCAAGGTCCTAACCACCCTGCAGAAGGACCCAAATGTAGAATGCCTGGAGACAGAGGCTCGCAAGCTACAACAAAGGTATGATAAGGTCAAAGGGACCGCGCAGACGGTTGCCCTTACACAGAGGCTCACACGGATGCAGGAGTTTAAGGCGCTCAAGGAAAAGGTGGATGTTGTTCGATGCAAAGAAGTGGTCTTAAAAGCATGCCTACAGCCATGGATGGATGAGGCTTATACGATCATAGCCTCCATTGAAGGAAAGCTCACACAACTGCAAGAAACTAAACAGAAGATTCAAGGCAATAGTTCAGCGGCAGTCACCGAGCAGCGAGTGGAATAAGTCCAGCAGGCGGTCGCTCAGTGCGCTGCCGAAGTTGCGGTGATCCAAACGGAGCTGGGAGGTCTTTGCGCTAAGATCTCTACACCTGCAGAGTGACTCGAGGACGATTCACGATGTTTGTGTTGGGGGCCTGTTGGGCATAGGATCTGCAAAGGGCAATTTTGGGGCTAAAAGCCCATATTTTGGTCAAATTTTGTAATCCAAGTGTAAAGACTCCGCATTTTGTGGTCGCGCAATGCGTAGATGTTAAAGAGTCATAGGGTTGTCTGCCCTTATTTTGGAAATGTAATGTCGGTTGTAAAAGATCTACCCATGGTCAGTGAACCATGGGATTGTATAAATATAGATAAGTTCTAAGTAGTGAGAATAAATCAATCAAGCAATGAATATATGATGTATGAGAGATAGCTCTGAAGTAGAATTCTAAGTATTGGGTCATAGCATAGGTAGAGGCTCTGCAAATGAGTGCACGGAGGCCTAGAAGTTTGCAGCTGAGTGTACAGGGCGGGTCGAGTCTATAATCATCCGGAATTATTAATAAAGAGAAGTATTCCATAAATTCTACATCTTTATTTCCTATTTATACATCTATTATATTGTGTATGAATTTCACTTATAATGCTTATATGATGTGCGAATGTATGTAAATGTATTGGTTAAGTGAACGCAAGTAAGAACATTTTTTTACATGAAGCTAACTAAGATTAGTTAATAAGATAAGTAAGACCCTTAGCTTGGTTTTGGACATATCGCAGTTCACTGCCCTAGCAACATGAAAGTCCCTAAGTTGCAGGTGAGGGCAGCATGAAAGCCAAATGTACCCTTTCACGAAGGTATTGAAGGGTGGAACAAAGGGCTAAGCAACCTACGCGAAGGGAGGTATGGCTGGAATAAACCGACATCACAACCATTTCAAGGCTGCAGAAACTTCATTCCAACATCCCCCCATAGTGCTTCGAGTGAGACTTCAGCCCGCGCTCCACGGGCTGATGCTGAAAGGGCCAATAGTGTAGGGATTTTTTTGGCTAACTAACAATGAACCTGGGTTAGGCCCCCTCAAGCCAACAAGAATTGGTTAATGCCAACAGTGAACTGAATATTAACTTAAAGTGCTTTAACCGTGAGAACTATTTGAAAGGAAAGGCTTTACGATAGATGAGAAACATAAGCAAGATGTAAATAGAAGCGAAAAGAAAAAAAAACACAGTGATACCAGACATCAAGATTGATTATGGAGTTCGTCCTTGATGGACTATGTCTCCAGGTCCGCTTTCAAGATGGGCGACCACTTTATTAGGATATAATCTGAGGAGGTCGATTACACATAAAAATAACCAAGTTGACTATGAATGAAGGCACTTCTAGTCACTGTCATAAGAAATCTCTCTGAATTAGCTTTCCAACGCCTGTCACGGTTCCCAATTCCGACTCCCAATGCTCCTGTTACACTGAAAACAAAACTGCTTATAACCTCTAGAATTTGCATACAAAAACTCTAAAACCACTCTAATGCCTTCTTCATGACCAAAAGGATGAATTTAAAGAGTTCAAGGTTTTGTTTCGAGCTTCCATGCCTAAACATAACATTTGGTTAAGCATTAATCATCATATGGTCTCGGTCTTACCACTAGATGACACCTTAGGCTAATGGTTCATGGTGGTTGAATTAAAAATAGTCAAAAACTCAACTAAAAAGCCAAAATGGACTTTGGATTTGCGTTGACTTGTTGGCGGTCAACAAACTACGTGGAATATGTTGACGGTCTCCATGTGAATAGAAGGTTTTGTTGCGGTCTTTTCATAAGCCACCACCTTGCATGTTAAGCTCGGCGGTTGTGGTCAACTGAACTGCATGTGATAACCTCCACTCAACAGTTCTGTTGCCCTACGCGGTTAGCTGCTGCAGTTTCCTTGACTATGCGGTGAAGCCCTTGTGTTCACATGTTACAACCCCGCTGCAGTCTAAACTATGACTCCGCCTGGTTAATTTTAACCCTTTGCCTTCTCACACGTGCTCATGCCCGATGCGTCTTCTCCCCACGTGGTTAGAGCCCTGTGGGTTTATTTATAATCTTTTTTGCAATGTAATGTTGATACATGGTATGAGAGGTTAGGTTTTAGGGTTTTAAACTTAGGTTTATGCATTTTTTTCACCATAGGGTTGTAGACTAGGTGTTTAGGCTTATGTTTAGCACAATTGTTTCAATAAAAGTCTTTTAGACTTTGTACATCAATATAAAAAAAAAAAAAAAAAAAAAAAAAAAAAAAAAAAAATCTTTAACAATAAATTGTCACAATGTGACATTAACCCAAAGATCACATTACTGAACCAAATATCACTGACAGCAACTGAACCTAGCCCATCAACTGCATGCTGAATATGAACTAAACCTATGCAACTGATCTATCAAGATCCTCCTGGATGAATCCTCTCCACTTTAAAGCTTTTGGACCACAAAAGTTTGATTTTAAGTAGATACCAGGTGAGGGTATAGTTCCCTCACTTTTCCGATCTCCATCCACCTTGCCTTGCTCGGATTCATGCCCTTGAGTCCTACTCGAATATGTTCAACATCTATGTGCCTCGAAGATCAAATATTCCTGTCCAAGATGATATCTTCTTGCAACTCATTCATATACTCAGGTGCCAAATCATCAATAGTCGGAATCTGTGTATCTTATTCGAGATCCATGATCATCAAAGGTTCATACAATTTCAGATTTTCCACATTTACAACTGAGTAAATACGCATGTAAGGAGGTAAATTTAATCGAAATGCATTATTTCCAATCTTTTCCATAATCTTGAAAGGGCCATACTTGATAGGTTTCAGTTTCTTACCTTCTCCTTTCAACCTGTCTTTATTGACATACAACCATACCTAATCACCGACCTGAAAATGATGATCGACTCGATGCTTGTCATGGCACATTTTATACTTGGCCTGACTCTTCTCTAACTGATCCTGAATTGTTGCATGGATCTGTTGTATCTGTTGAATGAACTTAACTACTTTGTTCGCATCAGCATGTTCACCCACTTTGTCCTCTTCACCGAACATGAAATCCATCATTGACTTCAGTAGATACCCAAAACATGTTTTGAATGGCAATCGATTAGTTGATGAATGTAAGGCTCGATTGTAAGCATGTTGCACATAAGGTAAAGATTCATCCCACAACTTAGGATGTTTACTACAATAACCTCGGAGAATATGTATGACTGTCATTTTCAACACTTCGGTCTATCCATCGATCTGTGGATGAAAAGTTGTGCTCTTTTTCAACTTTGTGTCCATGAGTTCCCATAAAGTGGACCAAAATTTTCCTAAAAAAAGTGTCTTGATCAGAAATAATGGAAGTAAGTAACCCAAAATGAACCCATACCTGATCGAAGAACATCTTTGCAGTTTGTTCAATTGTCACTTGCTTTTTTCATGGAACAAGAATGCACATCTTGCTGAATCTATCAACCACAGCGTACATGGAATCATGCCCTCTCCTGGACATAGGAAGCCCTCCAACAAAATCCATTGAAATATTGTCCCATGGTCACAAAGGAACTGGAAATGGCATGTACAAACCAATATTTTGATTGCTTGGTTTGTTGGTCAAACACATCACACATCCTTTAATGTATTTAGAAACATTTTTCATACATACAAGGCCAATAACAATACCTTTGAACTTGTTCCATTATTTTTCTTACTCCAAAATTTCCTAAAATGTGAGAAGAATGTGCTTCCAAGACAACATGCGCTCTTTCTTTCTGCAGTATTCATAACTTACCCAGATCATATAACAACATGTCATGAACATGATAATTGATTTCTTCCACCTGAGCACCATGAGTTAGTGATTCATAAATATATTTGAAATCAGAATGTGTACTATATTGTTCTATATAACTTTCATGCTTTAAAGAACTACTATGCACCACTACTAAAGCATTCAAAGATGGCCTAGACAACATATCAGCTACTTTGTTTGTGACACCTTTGTTGTACTTATATACTAAGTGAAATTTCTAAAGAGATCCCATCCATCTGTAATGATGAGATTGTTGCAACTTAGTTTGAGATTGAAGGTACTGAAGTGGATGATGATCTATGTGAATCATTGTTTCCTTACTCATTAAATAATGTTTCCACTTCTTAACACTTTCAACCAAAGCAAACAGTGCTTTATCATATGTCGAATAATTCATTACTTAGAAAAAGTTTCTGAATGAAAAAAAATTGGTTTCCCTTTTTGAAGTAAGACTGCACCCATTGTAAAACCACTAGCATCTGTTTCAATTTCAAATGGCTATTGAATATCTGGGAAAGGTAAGATTGGTGTTGTGACTATTTTCTGCTTTAAGTGTATCAAAATATTTTTGTGGTTTACCTCCCCACTGAAAGGGAACTTTAGAACCTATTAAAGCATGTAACGGTGAACTAATCAAAGAAAACTAAGCAATAAATTTTCTCCAATACTGAATTGCACCTGTAAAACTTCTAACTGCAGTCACATTTTGTGATCTTGGCCACTTAACAATCACATCAATTTTAGCTAGATCTATTTTTAAACTTCCACCTCCAACTATGTAACCAAGATAATTCAGTGAAGTTTTCCCAAACTTACATTTGGAAATTTTAAGGTACAACTTTTCTCTGTGCAATACTTCGAAAACCTGCTTAACATGCCTAACATGCTCTTCTATACTGGAACTGAAAATCAGAATGTCATCTAAGTAGATTATGACAAATTTATCAATTTATGGGCGGAAAACATCATTCATAAGCCACATGAAAGTTGTTGGTGGATTACACAAACCAAAAGGCATTACTAACCATTCAAATAGTCCCTACCTAGTTTTGAATGCAATCTTCCAGATGTCATTTTCTGTTATGCGGATTTGATGATACCCACTTCTTAAATCTAACTTAGTGAAATACACAACATTTTTCAGTTGATCAAGTAAATCATCTATCATAGGAGGAGGATACCTATTTTTTATTGTTATCTTGTTTAAGGCCCTAAAGTTGACACACATTCTCCATGTCTTGTCTTTCTTAGGAACCAAAATTATGGGTGAGCCAGATGGAGATGAACTAGGTTCAATAAAACCTTTTTCAATTAATTCTTGGATTTGTTTCTTTATTTCTTCGTTCTCTATAACTGATAGGAGATACATTCCGATATTAGGAAGAGGGGCATTAGACATTAATTGTATTTCATGTTGTATTTCTCTTTTAGGAGGAAGATTTTTTGGTTCCTTAAATAGATTTTGAAAAGAATCTACCACTTTAACCAATCTATCTTTGAACTGAGATTCACAACCTGAAAAAACATCTTGTCGATCCTTATGTTCCTAGATTTAAGACTTCTATGGCTAATATCTTCTAACTTAGTAACCGGAGAAGCCACAGTAAAAACCATTTTTTCGTCAACGTTTCAAATCCCAACAAGGATCCATCATCAGGACTATTATTGAATGTTGATAGTAGAAGAGCTCAATTGCAAGATATAAATAGTTATGAGGTAAGTTGTTTTGATTTAAGGAAAAAATGAAAAAATGAAGGTCGAGTGTTTAATAATTAATATTTTCCAAATATTTGAGTTTTTTATTAAATTAGGTTTATTTTAATTTTAATCATATAATATCTATTTCTGATGATAAATTAATACTAATAATAAATAGTATTATTATCTCACAATTGAGCTCTTCTACTATCAACATTCAATAATAGTCCTAATGATGGTTCCCTGTTGGGATTTGAAACATTGACGGAAAAATGGTTTTTACTGTGGGTTCTCTGGTTACTAAGTTAGAAGATCCTTATGTTTTTCTTTTACAACCATAAGCACATATCTCTTACTTGAACTTATTATTGCTTCATCTAATTAATTGAAACTAAATCCAAGTGTGATTTAAATTTATGTTCCCTGACAATAAATTCAATCCCATCTTTCTTAAGATGATATTTATGCTCTTTCCTATAAAACATTGCATCATGATCATAGAGATAAGGACTTCCTAGCACTACTCCACATATGTCTGCTGGAATCACATCTAAATCCACTTCATCAATGTAATTAGTTGTTATGGCGAATTTTAACCAACACCCAATTTCTTAACTAAATCTTCAGATATTAAATTTGCCTGTGATCTAGTGTCAAATAATGTATCTATCTTTGTGTGCTTATAATTTATCCTTATGTGAAATAGTTCAAGCCTTTCATCCTCATTTAGATGATTTCAGTTTGAAGAAGGTGCAGAAGTGCTAGAACTTGAACCAGTATCAGAAGTTTTACCTGTTGAAACCATTGCAGTTATTTTACCTTCATCACCTGAGTCGGAGCCCAAATCTTGTTGGATTGTTGCATTGGCCTTCTTTTCACCTTTCTTCTTCTGGAACTTCTTTGATGTGAGTTCTGGGTGAAGTTTCCAACATTTGTACTCATCATGTCTGATCCTCTGGCAATGGGTACAAGTAGGTCTTTCACCTTCCTTCTGAGCTGTTGCTGATCTCTTTCCCTTTAGATTGCCATTCCTCTTGCTATCTTTGGAATACTTGATTTCAAATTGTTTGGATGGTTTCTGTGAAAACTTGAATAGTCTGCCACCTGATTCAACATGTATGGCTTGAACACACACTTCATCAAAGTCACCAGGATTAAACATCAATAATGTATACTGCAAATATGAATGTAAACTACCAATGTACTTTAATAAAGTTTCATGTGTATCCAATGAAATACCAAGCGCCAATTCTTTCTTTCTAAACTCCTGAGTAAACTCCTAAACACTCTTCCATTTACCTTGCCTCAAGTGCTTCCAGTCAATAAAAACTTGTTGCATGTATCCTAAAGGATAGAATTGTTTCCTAAGAGCTTTTAAAAACTTAGACCATGAAGAGATGACTTTACCTTTCCGTTTTACATCTATTCCCACCAAATTAAAGTTGTCCCCCTCATTCTAAGTGTAGTTAATTGAATTTTTGTTTTATGGTCAGAAATGTTCTGAAGATGACAAGACACTTCTAACTGCTTAATCCAGTTATCTAGCTTTTCAACATTCATTTCACCATCATAAATAGGTAACTCAAATTTTACATCAAGTTTCAAAAGATATGCTTTCTTAGGTTTCTTTTCTATTTCAGATTCTGATTTAGAGGAAGAAGAAGTAGAAGATGATGATGGAGCTGATGGAGCTGAAGGAGTTTTATTAGCCTTGCCTTTAACTTTGTCCTTCTTCTATGCCTTTGAAGAAGAAGTTGCATCTCTCGCCTTCTTATCTTCGTAAATTTCTCTCAACATCTATTGCATACTCAAAAATGCTTGCTGAAACTGTTCCTCGCTCATCTTAGTTTCATGATTTTCACCTGCATCAGATCCTGTCATTATTGACTTATGAGTGACTCTTCGCTTTCCAATCTCTAGATCAATCTCCTCGAGGAGTCCTTCTCCACATTGTGACGTTGACCTAGTTAACATTCACTAGCAAAATTCTATAAATGTAACCTACTCTGATACCAAATTATATGATTTGAAATGATTATATGTTAAAATGAAGTAAAATTGATTAATGCCAACAGTGAACTGAATGTTAACTTAAAGTGCTTTAACCGTGAGAACTGTTTCAAAGGAAAGGCTTTACGGTAGATGAGAAATATAAGAAAGATGTAGACGAAAGTGAAAAGCAGCAAAAACACAGTGATACTAGATAACAATATTGATTACAGAGTTCGTCCCTGATGGAATACATCTTGAAGTCCGCTTTCAAGATGGGCGACCGCTTTATTAGGATTGGATATAAGGAGGTCGATTACATAGAAAATTAACCAGACTTATTGTGCACACAGGAACTTCTAGTCACTGTCACAAGAAATCTCTCTGAATTAGCTTTCCAACGCTTTTCATGGTTCCCAATTCTGACTCCCGATGCTCATGTTACACTGAAAACAAAATTGCATATAACCTCCTAAATTTGCATACAAAAACTATAAAACCACTCTAATGCCTTCTTCATGACCAAAAGGATGAATTTAAAGAGTTCAAGGTTCTATTTCGAGCTTCCATGGCTAAACATAGCATCTAGTTAAGCATTAATCATCATATGGTCTCGATCTTACCACTAGATGACACCTTATGCTAATGGTTCATGGTGGTTGAATTAAAAATAGTCAAAAACTCAACTAAAAACCAAAAATGGACTTTGGATTATTGTTGGCCTACTGGCGATCAACAAACTGTGTGAAATAGGTTGATGGTCTACATGTGAATAAGTGGTTTTGTTGTGGTCTTGTCATAAGCCACCACCTTGCATGTTAAGCCCGGCGGTTGCAGTCAACTGAACTGTGTGTGATAACATCCACCTAACGGTTCCATTCTCCTGCGCGGTTAGCTGCTGCGGATTCCCTTACTGTGTGGTGAAGCCCTTGTGTTCACATGTCACAACCTCGCTGTGGTCTAAAATGAGATTCTGCCAGTTAACTGTAACCCTTTGTTTGCTCACTTGTGCTCGTACCCACTGCGGTCTTCTCTCTACGCGATTAGAGCCCTGTGGGTTTATTTATAATGTTTTTTGCAATGTAATGTTATTACATGTTCCAAGAGGTTAGGTTTTAGGGTTTTAAACTTAGTTTTATGCATTTTTTCACCATAGGGTTGTAGAATAGGTGTTTAGGCTTAGGTTTAGTACAATTGTTTGAATACAAGTCTTTTAGACTTTGTACATCAATAAATAAATAAATAATTAATTAAAAAAAAAAAAACCTTTCACAATAAATTGTCACAATGTGACATTAACCCAGAGATCACATTATTGAACCAAACATCACTGGAAACAACTGAACATTGCCCATGAACTGCATGTTGACGTTGAACTAAACATGTGCAACTGATCTATCAAGATCCTCCTGGATCAGTGAGAGAGATAATTTTAGTTTATTTCTCTCCAAGTCCATGGAAAAACTCAATCTAGTCTGATAATATTATATGAATTGGGACTCTAATTGAGACTCCATGTTTTCTTTGACATTTCTGTTATTTTCCTCAATCTGAGAATACAACTGCTTTATCATTAGAACAGATCTCTGAGCAGTCTCTTCTAGAATAGGAGAAGAAGGTGTGAAAATAACTTCCCCTAACTATAATTGAAAACCAAATGTTGGTGATGAACTACCCCCCTCAAATAGCTTAACCCTTTTAGTACCTCTATATGTTTCTTCCTCCAAATCAATGACATCTTCATTGCCTATTTTTAAATTATTTTCACTTTGATGAGGAGTTTCAACCTCCACCCCTCCTAACAAATTGGCTTGTCCTCCATTTTCTAGATTATTGACATTTGGTCGAGCTTCATGCACATAGGGAGCATAAACATTTTCCACTCCTGTGTTTGAAACTATATGGTGAGTGTCATAAGCCCATTTCTCACCTAGATGCAAATTCATATCTTCAAGAACTTTATGCACTTTTCCTATATCTTGCATGTTATTCCAAATAAAAGGTCCCACTATCCTTGGCAATTTAAAAATATGCTCGTTCTTTGCTGGAAGAAAATGTACTTGGTCAAGATTCAAACTTTGCCTGATAAATTCTAATGAAACAATCTCATAGGCACAAATGTGGGGAGCCTGTAGGGGCAACTTTTGTTGCATATAATCTAATTTCACATAATCTTCAAATAAAAACCAATCACCTACTTTGAAATATTTACTAAGCTGAAGAAAAGGTTGGGCCTTTGGTAATATGCATGGTGAAGGAGAGTTGTTTATGATTGAGTAAGCAACTGATAAAAAGGAGGTGATGAAATACATCAAGCCCTCATTATTTGCTTTACTTCTTACCACATCATTCCAAAACACCACTGACTGTTTGTTCTTGTGAGGATCCATGATATTCAATCACAGGTGCATAAATATTTCAACATGAGTATATAAGAAGAGATAAGTAATTAAAAAAGGAAATCTGAAACATCCAGTGAGAAATATTTGTTAATTGAGAATTGACCATCATTTCCCAGAAAGCAGGTATGTCAAAAACTATTTTAGGATTCATCATCAAACTAAACATCCCAAGATAGCTTTGTCAATAATATTTGTATCTTCTCTTCCTAAAATCTTGGAAAAAAATTGAAGAATAGGTCTGACCTCCTAAGCAAAAGTATCCAAAGGTAAATGAGCAGGTTCCAAAGGTAAATGTTTCCCAACGAGCATTAAAAAGAAATTCAATTGAGCATAATTTGACCCAGATAAGTCTTGGAAGGCAGAGAATAGAGTTTATTCTGAGAATATAATATAAGAACTTGAGGAAGGAAAACATATTTCTTTCTTAATCAAAAGGGAAGACACTTGGAAAATATCTTCACCTAATTTGCTCATGATAAAACACTTTTGAGGATAAAGGGCATAGACTAGCCAATATATGAATTCTGGGAACACATAGGTTTGAGGAATCATTACAGTGAAAACACCTAACCTAATAGTAGTAGCATATACTGGAGACTTAGCTTGGTTGAGAAGGACAAGTTGGAAAGATTCTATGTAGTCAATGGAGCAAATTAGGTCAAATACATCCCTTTTGGTATCCATTAATGGAATATGGGAAGAAGAACTTGCTAAAATGTCTTTCTTGGACATTTTGACAATCTTGGATGTAAAAGATACCGTGTAAATACCTGATTAGTGATGAGTGATGCTGACAGGAGCTACAATTTGTAAAATTTGAATTCATATAAGCAGGACCAAGGAACAATGACAAATGGAATAAGTATGAGTAACGAGATTTATAGAGACAACAGAACAACAGGAGAGAAAACATAATTAAATGCGAATGTGGGGTGTTTGAATTGATGACATGATGGATGAGATGATGGATGACATGGTTGATGAGGTGGTGGAGGGGTATAGTGACAGAATGATGACATAGCAGTGGTAGAACGGATACATGGCACCCACGCTCGCTTTCTGAAGTATTATGGGGGTAAACTAATTCATGGAGGAAATTCGATGGAGTCCCCCCATAACGATTATAGACCATTGATTTGCAGTCATCATAGATCTGAAAAATTCGTTACGGAGGCACTTAGAGAGCTAACCATTGGGCATGTAGTGTCATTGTGTTTACTCTATCTGATTAGTCCCACTTGTATTCTCCATCGGGCCAGAAACTTAAGCGACATTTAAACATTGTCGGCTTCAGTGAATGGGGACCCACCATAATGTGTTTAACCTTATGCCTGCATTAAGATTTGATCAACACCCTTACTCCACCATTATAAGTTAAGAAAAATTTAAAATCAAAACTTTCGGCAATGAATTTTTTTTTAAGTACATATATATACATTTTTTTTAATATATAGAGAAAAGTACTCCAGTCTTTCACATAC
This sequence comes from Pinus taeda, assembly GCA_000404065.3. Lineage (NCBI taxonomy): Eukaryota > Viridiplantae > Streptophyta > Pinopsida > Pinales > Pinaceae > Pinus > Pinus taeda. Next base: position 176,576 of record APFE031333106.1, read on the forward strand.
TCCAGTCTTTCCAGCATTTTTTTGTATTGGAAAACATCCCTTTGCATCCTAACCTATTTATTAATGACTTGAACCATCAACTAAGTGTCCCTTACCTTGGATGTATTCTTGTATGCCATCTAGGTGTGCACAAGGGCCCATGTCTTAGCGAAGTAATAGAGTCGTTGATTCAATGAGGAAGGATATAGTTGTATCACCATATGGTATTTTGATCTAATAGGAGGTTGTCGGACCACCCTCCAATTTGTTCCACCTTTACTTCCTTTTAAAACTATCAGTACTACAATAATTAAAATTAAATATGTGATGTTTATGATATTGGTTCAAAAGATATACTTCCTTCATCCTAAAACAAAATCCCTTGATTAAGGGTGACTCCCTTATTTTCTAATTCATCTACCTTTGAATTGAGATGTCTTTTGATGTGGTAAAACTCAAGAGTCTCAAACTTATCTAATTGCAAAATTATTCGGTGCAAAATTGATGTTTAAAATAGGATTGAATTCTATTTAAACTTACACACTCGTTGGATGACTATCATTGAGTCTTTGAACACCATTAATTGCCAAATTATTCTTAATATTTCCTAACCCCTGCCACAAGGCTAAAAATTTGACCTAGTTATTAGTTGATCTTCCTAATCCCAAAGCATATTGAATCTCTTTTTCTTCATCGGGGAAAAAAATAACCCCTCTTGTTCCTGCCTCCCCTATTTATACCTATGGTTCTATTGACGGTGTTGGATACTACAAACATACAAGGGGTTTCCCTGATGTGAAGTCCTCATTAGACCTCACAATGTTTGGAGTAGGAGCCCCATCTAAAGTATCAGCCCAAACACCATAACTGTAATGTTCACCTTGGTTTCAATGAATAACATAAGAGATTATCCATGTCACCTTTGAATAAGCAAGTAAGCTAACATTATGATGCACTGATTGCAATGCATAAAAGGAGACTTTCATGAAGGGAGAAAAGAGTGATTCCCATGAAGGAAAGTAATAGTACTATCCCGGAGAAGGCACACGAGAGTAAGGAAAGATTCATTGATTAACCTGCAAATTAGTTCATAAGATAACAACGATTCATGATGTTGTACCTTGGAAGACAATCTCTAGCTGAGGAGAGGTCAGTGCCCAAGACATTTATTAAGAACAGTGATGAAATAAGTTTGTTGTCCCTTTGTTTTTTAAACCCCTAAAATTATAATTATAAAGATATTTCTTCTTAGCCTTCGATGGGAAAAAAAATCTTTCAAAGTGGCCTTCTGATGTTGAATACAATTTTGATGGTAGTATAGTGAGAAAGGATAATGGAAAGTCTTTAACAATAGGTTGCTTTATGCAAAATCTTTTGTTTCCAACTTTAGAATAAGTATGTAGTTAACATGGAACGAAATATAGAAAATAGGAGTGCATAATTAAGGTTCTTTTAACTTTAATTGACAGGAATTAGATTTTGTAGAACTGCATTATTAAAGGCTAGGAGCTTCATTACTCTCTTCTATAGAAGAAAGACATAAGATGAAAGATAGAAAGAAACACATATCATACTCAACAAGTGTTTGGAATCACTCTAAAATCTTTATTAAAATCCACATGAAGATTGAGAATACAGGTAGTTTCTACTTCTGAGGTCTAAAACTTGGAACCCTCACTTCTCCCTTTTAATTGATCTTTATACAAATTTTCAAAAAGGGACATTTATAAAATTTTCAACCACCAAAACTACTAACTTCCTAAACTACTTTGGAATTAATTGTTCTTTCGAACATTACATTCTTAAAAAAGAAAATCTAAATTCATCATTTCATAAATATTAAAATATTGTTGTATAACAGGTGGCATCATTTCACTGAGTAATCTGAGACCCTGGTGCAGTTGAAGGCCCAGCTTTTGCACTTTTTGTTGTTGGTGACATCCATTTCCTTCTATTTTTTTCCAAATAGTTGTATCTAAACTTGGACTCTTAACAAACCTTGTGCGTGCCACTCTGAAGTTTGTAATTCTTTTGTATTTTGGTTTGTCAACAAAAAGGGTTCTTAATAACCATAATAGTTGGAAATGTCTGTGAAAATAGTTCACAATCATTTCTCCCTTAAGAATTGTTGTTTTCTCATTAATATAACTGATTTTTCTCTTGGCCTCCACTAGTAAAGTCTCATAGGTCTCCCATGGTAATAAATTTCCCTGAGGGTCCCAACATGAAGGAAATCCTGCTCTAGTCCTCTTGTCAAAATCAGTATTGAACTTCATTATAGCTTCTTTAACCTCTGTTAATTTTGTCTTTGTTGTCTTCTTGTACAAGTTTTTCACGATCATTTTATTAATTTCCAAGACATACTCAATTTTGTCCTCAACCCCTAATTTCCTTAACTACTATGAAGACCCTGATTTAAGGAAATCAATCATTTTCTTTGCAAAGTGAGCTCGTTGCTGTAATTTTTTCTTGTTAGCAGTAATTAAGTTTTCCAGGTCTCTAATAATGATTTCCTCCTCTTCAACTATAGATAAGAATTCCCAAATGTTCCTTACAGCATGGATTATATCATTCCACAAAGATTATCTTGCTTGAATAAGGGACATATTTCCCTTCACTGTATCCTTTCGCTCCTTAATTTCTTGAGAAGCAATATGAAAATCATTTCTATACTTCTCAGTATTTTCCTTGGACATGACCAATTCCCTTTTAGTAGCTTTTATAATTTCCAAAGCACTCTCATAATCTCTTTGAACCATTTTTATTTCATTTTCAGAAATGTGTAGCTCAGTAATAACTTTAGTTAATTTGTTAGGTGGGTCTTCAGAATCTTCTTGTACTAAGATAGTAAAAACATGAGAATCAATTTTCTGATGCAAAACATAATTCATTTCCTTCAGCTTGGCAATCTCATCATTTCTTTGCAAGATTTCATTAGTCAATGTTTCCTTTTATTTTTCCACCTGTGCTACTTTTGAAGCCATAGGATGTTATATAGAAGGCATCTTCAATTTCTTCCTGAGTACCTAAATTTTTGTTTCAACTCCCTGTAACAACTTCTGAACAACACTTCTATCCTCTAGATTGGCACCAATTTTAACAATCAATTCCTTTAATTCCTCATTTTGTGTAGTTAAAGCTCTAGAATTTGCTTTTTCTAATTTCAACTGATTAACCACTTTCTCTAACAAAGCTTCAGCTTTGCTAGCATCCGAGGAAGTTTTAATCAAATCACTATAAATCAATTCCCGAGTCTGCCTATGTAAATTGATTTTGTCAGGCAATGGGATCTCTCTAGCATTTACTGTCAAGTTGACAGTCTTGAAGCGTAATGAAGAAGACACAGTCAAAGCAGAGGGGTGAGAGAAAGATAATTTCTCTCCAATTCCATGGAAGAAAGTAACCTAGTTTGATAATTTGAGATGAACTAGGCTTCTAATTGGGACTCCATGCTTTCTTTGACCTTTATGTTCCTTTACTCAATCTGAGAATGCAACTACTTTATCAATGGAACAGAGCTTTCAACAGTGCCTTCTGGAATAGGAGAAGAAGGTGTGAAAATAATTTCCCCTAACTATAATTTAAAACCTAATGCTTGTGATGAATTTCCCCCCTCAAATAGCTTAACCTTTTTAGTGCTTCTATTTGTTTCTTCCTCCAAATCAATGACATCTTCACTACCTATTTTTAAATTCTTTTCGCTTTGAAGAGGAGTTTCAACCTCCACCCCTCCTGACAAATTGGCTTGTCCTCCATTTTCTAGCTTCTTGACATCTGGTCGAGCTTCATGCACATAAGGAGCATAAGCATTTTCCACTCCTCTGTTTGAAATTATATGGTGAGTGTCATATGCCCATTTCTCACCCAGCTGCAAATTCATATCTTCAAGAACTTTCTGCACTTCTCTTATAGCTTGTCTGTTATTCACAATAAAAGGTCCCACTATCCTTGGCAATTTAAAAAGATTCCCCTTCTTTGCTGGAACAAAATGTACTTGATCAACATTCAAAGTATTCCTAATAAATTCTAATGAAAACAATCTCGTAGGCACAAATGTGGGGAGCCTGTAGGGGCCTTTAGTAATATGCAAGGTGAAGGAGAGTTGTTTATGATTGAGTAAGCAATTGATTAAAAGGAAGTGGTGAAATACATCAAGCCCTCATTATTTGCATTACTTCTTACCACATCAGTCCAAAACACCAATGACTGTTTATTCTTGTGAGATCCATGATATTTAATCCCAGGTGCATAAATCTTTCAACACAAGTATATAAGAAGAGATAATTAATTAAAGAAGGAAATCTGAAACATCCTGTGAGAGAAAGATTCATTAATTGAGAATTTACCATCTTTTCCCAAAAAGCAGGTATGTCAAAAACTATTTCAGGATTCATCATCAAACTAAACATTCCCATGATAGCTCTGTCAATAATAGTTGTATCTTCTCTTCCTAAAATCTTGTCCAAATTTTGAAGAATAGGTCTGACCTCCTCAACAAAAGTATCCAAAAGAAAATGAGCAGGTTCCAAAATTAAATGCTTCCCAATGAACATTAAAAAGAACAGAGCATAATTCAACCCAAATAAGTCTTGGAAGGTAGAGAACTGAGCTTATTCTGAGGAAGGAGTATAATAACTCGAGGAAGGAAAACATAACACTTGCTTAATAAAAAGGGAAGACACTTGGAAAATATTTTCACCTGATTTGTTCTTGACAAAACACATTTGAGGATAAAGGGAAAAGACTAGCCAATATATGAATTATGGGAACACATAGGTTTGAGGAATCATTGCATCTAAAACACCTAACCTAACAATAGCAGCATATACAGGAGACTTAGCTTGGTTGAGAAGGGAAAGCTAGTAAACTTCTATGTAGTCAATGGAGCAAATTGGGTCAAATACATCCCTTTCGATGTCCATTAATGGAATATGGGAAGAAGAACCTCCTCAAATGGTTTTCTTAGACATTTTGACAATCTTGGATGTAAAAGATATCATTTAAATACCTAAGTAGTGACAAGTGATGCTGACTAAAGCTACAATTTGTACAATTTGGATTCACGGAAGTAGGAACAAGGAACAATAACAAATGGAATAAGTAGGAGTAGCAAGATTTATAGAGAGAACGAAGCAACGGGAGGGAAAATGGAATTAAATGCGAACATGGGGTGTTTGAATTGATGACATGGTGACAAGATGGATGAGATGACGGATGACATGGTTTATGATGTGATGGAGGGTTACGTGATAGAATGATGACATAACAGTGACAGAACAGATACATGGTGCCCGTGATCGCTTTCGTCGTATTACGAGGGAAGACTCTTGTACGGCGTAAATATGATGGAGTCCCCCCATAAAAATTATAGACCGTTGATTTGCAGTCAATGGAGATTTGAAAAAATTGTTGTGGAGGAACTCAAAGAGCTAACCATTACTGATTAGTCCTACTTGTATTCTCCATTGTGCCTAGAAACTTAAATGACATTTAAACTATGTCGGATTCGATGAATTGGGATCCACCATAATGTGTTTAACCTTAAGTCTACATTAATATTTGATAAACACACTTAATCCACCATTACAAATTAAGTAAAATTTAAAATCAAAACTTTTGGTATTGATTTCTTTTTAACTACATATATATACATTTTCTTTTGAATATATAGATAAAAGTAAAACGTGCTACAACACATGAAAACAAATAAAGCACACATTCAACAAGATAAGCACCAAAGCGACTGGAATAGTTCCATTTCTTTAGTACATAAGAATGCCAACATATACCGCAAACATCCAAAGAATAGTCTTAAAACATTGACGATACATGCAATATTTAGGTGAAAGATCCAAGTACATTAATTACAATGGTGGACACTAGTTCCAGTAGTGGAACATTAAGTCACTTCTTGCTTCTACAAATAATAGTTTTCTCTCCTATGTCAAGTAGAGAAGCCAAAACTAGCTCTCCAAAGCTTAAGCCTCCAAAATCTTGCTTGAGTTATGAGGTTGCTTTTATAACAAGTGGAATGTCCTTTCATATCCTTTTGACTCTTGAATTACCCTCATAACTCTTGGGCTTCTAATATATCCATTGGAATCCTAAGCAACTCTTGAACTTCTAAATGACTTTTGCACTTATCCTAAAGACTCTTTTGTCCTTATAGGACTATGTGAATTTTCATGCTTGGTGATGTGTCATGCACTAAATAGGAGATGAGGCTTATTTTTGGGCATAATTTTCCAAGGGAAGGAACTATTGTTTGTCCAGGGTGCACCATGGAGGGAGATTGGCCTTTGGGAGTGCGCTTTTGCATGTGAGGGATCAAAATAAACAAAGCAAAGGCCATAAGAAGGAAGTCCCTTTGCCTAGGATGATTTTCACTCCAAAGTGAGGATAGGAGGGTATTTTGATTGCACATTTTTCCTCTACAAGTGGTTAGAAGCGGTCCATGATGTTAGCTAGGAGTGATGTATGTGCCATGCAATGCAGAGGTGATCAAAACTTAGTGCAGTGAGGTAGTAAAAGCAAGAAGGGTTAGGTGCCAACCCTTGGAAGGTTCTTAATGTACAATAATTTGAGATGTTCTTAAGGAGGACATTAGTGCACAAATCTTGAGGAGGAATTTTGCATCATTAAGGCTCATGAATAGGCTAACCTCATCACTTAGTTAGAGGATTAATACTTTCACAACTTACATTGAACAAGAGGACCAAGAAGAGCTCCATAATGGCCAAGTGTGGGACCAATAGAGTAAGAGAGGGAAATGCATTTGAACATGAATCAAACTTGAATCACGCTCATGAAAACCATCAATGCAATCCAAAAGGATACACAATACTCATGGATAGAAATCACACCTCAAAACGACAACAAAGTGACACTTATTTCCAAGTGCGACAGTTGAAACGACAAATTATAACACCTAGAATACAAGTTACGACAAAAGTGTCAACTGAGACCCAAAGATATGCTAAGATGTAGGAATGTGTCTAGCATGTATTCTAATATTATGTAGGTATTTTTAATGCACAAAAGTGTTCGAGAACTAACTTTAGTGATGTGCAAAGGTGCGACAGATGTAGGGGTGAAAATAAAAATAAAAACGACAACTACAGGAGGAGGAAAACATGAATACGACACTTACAATAAGTGCGAACGACCTTGAAGGTGACACATGCCATAGGGAAGATAACATGAAAACAACAGTTATTAAAGTGAAACTGAGCAAAAGTGACAACTGTGAATGTAAAAGCGACACTTTTGAAAGCATCGATGCTTAAAAGTGACACTTAAGAAAAGTCACTAAACTAAAAGTACAATTGTAATAAAAGTGAGGGAAATTGACCACAAAAAAGAGAAATGACTATTGACATAGATTGATAATTTCATTGACACTATATTGACGGCCAGTACTATGCTTTTTCAAGATTGCATAAAGGAATTGTGTTTATGAATTCATTACAAAATGAGCATATGTGAGCAAGTGACTTTGACAAGTAGAACTTGAGAGGAGGACTTAAACATATCACAAAATAACAATCAACCATGAAAGGATTATGGAACGACAAATTGTAAGATCTGTAATAGGCTCTAAAATTCAAGTGTAGTACAATTTTTGGAGGGTGTTGATTGTAGCATCAACAGATTCTTATTAATACAAATTGGAATGCATAATAAAACAATGAATTGGATTATGGGATGCCTTTCTTCAACATAATTTGTAGCTCTTATTAATGGATCTCCTTTCATATTTTTTTATTCTTTAAGAGAAGTTAGGCAAGGGTGCCCATGCCCCTTTTTGTCTTGGTAGCAAAGGGTTAAAGTAGGTTGAATATAGCCTTAAGAGGAGACATGTATATAAAGGGTATAAATATATTGAATTAAATTAATAGGCTCAATCAAATCAACTCATGTTCCTCTGTAAATCAAGAAATGTTATTTAGTTGAGTTACATGATAAGAGATGAAAAAATATAAAGGTGATTTAGACTTGTATTTCAAATTCACTTGCATGGAATTAAATGTTCAAAAATCTTCTATTATCCTTAGTGGGTTGGAGGATATATGGAGAGACAAGTTTTACAAATCATTCCCTTTAATCGCAATTATTTGGAAAAATGAATCAAGTACATGGGTTGTCATTCAAAAATTGAATGACTATAAATTTATTGTTTTTTTTTTCTATTTGTATAATTAAAATTGAGAATGGAATGAAAATTTGGTGGTTTATATTGTTATCTTAAAGAGGTGGGTTGAAATTAGTGAAATCAATCTTGGAAGGAATCTCAACCAAATAACCATAAGTGTATTGATTGGCTCGAGATGTACAATAAAATTTAGGATCCCGTGATGAATTGGTATTTTAGATGGCTATCTTGAGGAGGTAGGTTGAAATCAATTAAATTAGTCTTGGAAGGAATCTCAACATACTAACTTTCCTTAACACATGAAAAACTATAAAAAAAAAAATCTTCACTTTCTTGGGGGATGAGAAGCAAGAAATTGAAGGGATCCCTCAAAAATAGGATAATTTTGTGGCTAGTAATGTCAAACAACATCCTAACTTGGGTAATGGTCATAAAAGAAATTGGGGGGGCTTTAGAAGATGTATCATGTGAGAAAATGATGTGGAATTCGTAGATCACATATATGTACATTATTTATATGCTAGGGTGGTTCAAATGAAGCAATAAAGCTATCAAATGGAAACAACAAGTGGAGATAAGGATCCTTGTTAGCTTGTTCTGAGAATTGGTATAAGGATAAATCAATATCTACTTGGAGGGTTATCCTATGTTTTATATGGGGAATGGGGGAGACTTTGGCTTTTAAGAAATAACATGATGTTCCAAGATAAAGATATTCTTACCACATAGGTTGGTCATCAAATTAGATACGCCTATGGATGAATATGGGAAAATTAAAAAGCCAAACTTTGAATAATTCCAAAGTCTCTAGAGATCAACAAAAACAAGGCTTGAATTACTTATCAAGGAAGATAAGGTAAATGTGGTGTTGGGTTGATAGGGAAGGAGAGTTGGTGGATTGAGATAGATCTGAGAGTTTAAGGTTGAAATTATGGGAAATTAGGGTATGTGAAGAGAGGTTGAGCCAACCATAGGTCGTTTCATCCTTGTGAATCCATATCTTCAACTTAGGGGTGGTATCATAAGAGATTAAGCACAATAAATAGCCTATGATTAGGTGGAAAATCCTTCATACGTAGCCAACTAATGGTTAATTCTAAGAAAAATAAGTGTTCTGATTTATTCATGATTATGTTGATTCAATGTTTTTAAGCTATGGATTGAATGTCATTTTGCATGCATGTAAAGTCTACACCTATATCTATATTTGATAATTATGTTTGCATGAACCTACATTTTCATGTTTGTTTGCATTAATAAACTCATAAAAATATAATGATAAATTATGGTATCATAGCTATAAAATGCATGTTTCAACCTAATTATATGGTTACGTACAAAAAATGGTGTCATCACCAAAATCAAAGTCAATTTGGTGTACTATGGATGTTGGTTACATTACAGAATGGTATCATATTAAGAAGTTAATAGAAGTTGGTAATGCCAAGGTGTAACTCATATCCTCAATATTTACATAGTGTAATGGGTGCATTACAAACTGGTATCAGAGTTATAGGTTACGACATTGAGTTTATACAAGCTAGAAACTAGCTTGCATATAAAGACGCTACAATTTGAAAATTATGCATTTGCTAAAATGTTTCATGAAGAATAATTTAGGAAGTATTATGAATCCAAAAATTGTTGGAACAATGTTTCAATTTCCTAAAATTGGATTCCTATCATAAATATACAAGGGGCTTCAATATTATTATTAGGGTGATGTGTGTCCCCTAAGCGTAAGCGCATTACAGAGGAAAATGGTTGATTAAACAATTGACATGTTCATTCTCCATGATCACATCTCAGTTGTAGATCTAAATCACATCCACACCAAATATAGATGTTAGATATGGGACCCCCCCCCCCCCCCCCCATCACATTAGTGAATACCATCATCCCATGTGGAAGATAAGGATAAATGGGTACAAGTAGCCCACAATAAATCAAATTTCATGATAAAATTTATAAATTAAGTGGGACAAAGGTAAAGGGGGCCATAAGGATCTCACATTGAAGGTAAGGATGAAAGGGATATGACATGGCAAGCATATTTGTTGACATGCAGGATCCCTCACCATGTCAACAAAATATTATTTTAACCAAATAAGGGCAATAAATCTCAAAATCAAGTCAATTTTTTAAGGTGAAAATCCACAATGACAAGGGATATAAAAGTACTAACGAGGATCATTGCTTAATTAATTCCATAATTCCACAAAATGTCATTAAATGGTTTTCAAAGAACATGGTGCTACTCAATGTAAATGACCTTGTTGATAGTGAAATTTGGATAGGAACAAATAAAAGTAGACATGAAGAAACACAATGGAGTATTTAGCCAAATTCCAAAGGTTTCAAAGTGGAGATGTAAGGAGATGCGAAAATCCAGTAATTCAAGGAACTTTTTGGTGACTTTTGAAATTTTCGACGGAGTAAAAGGGGACCAAGATCACCAAATTGGAAAGAAATTCCTAGTCAACTTTTGATGTCTTCAACAATATAAACAATTTTGTTGTACTAAAGTTTTTCCAAATTTTCTCTATTAACATATTTGTTAACTTGATGAGAATTGTGAGCTCAAAATGAAAACTCTAACCTTAAAAACTCATATTTTAGGTCAAACCCCCCAAAATTAACCCTCACTTTGAAAAGTGGTGCTACCTTCTAAAAATCACATTTTCTTTTTATGGATTAAAATTACTACCTCTTACAACCATAGTATTAAGAATGTCACAATGTTATCAACAAAAACCCTAAAACCAACACCTAAAATGAAAAGTGACAATACTAACAACACCATTTTTTATTTTCAAGGTTAAAACTACAACACCTTTGAAACTTCAAGACTTGAGAATCATTATTGTTTCAACCAAAACCTTAAAATTGACACTCAAATTGAAAGGTGGTTGTAAGACCCTTAGATATGGTGATGCATTGGGTACACAGTGCACTCAAGCATATTTGTGATGTGCATATTAGTTTGGTTACGTGTGCATGATTTTGAGGTTTCCTTACCTTAGATACATCCTCACAACATATTAGTGAGACGAGATGGTGATATGGTTTGGGTGCCATGTCCAACTTGTGATGCAATATCACACAACATGGGCACACCGATATGAGTAATTGGGTGCTTGCATAATATTTTATAAAGTGGAGCACCTAATTTTGGGTTTATTCCATCACGTGACGGTGATGGACCAACTGAGAAGGCATGGCAAGTCGGGTGAATCAGTTGATCAACCACATACTTGGCATGGGCATGGAACATGTTGAGGAGACATATTGAAGAAGTTCGCGTGTTAACACATGTGGTATGAGCCAAGATGAGTTGGTTAGCCACGTGAACACATAAGTGAAACAAGTTGATACAGAGTTAGCTGAGCGAATAGAGGCACAATGCGACGAGTAGTTTAAGTCAATCAAGATGAGGATGTGTGCATGTGGTGAGATGAAATGTTTTCTTAGGAGATGAGGCATCAGTTAAGTAAGGAATTGAACCCTAACTGAAAGACATGTCAATTAGGCAAGGCATGAAGAATAGGTATATATAGGTGGAGGACCTAAATAATGGAGGAAAAGTGGAGAGAAAGCGAGTTCAAAAGTCAAGACAAAGTTTAGGTAGAGTAATCAAGCTCGACTCAACATGAAGTAAAACATGGGAGTTGGCATGAATTTAGCTGCATCCCACTAGATGAACATACATGTGGGCCTAGATTTTCATGAGTCGTTCCATGTGGTGTGCCTCCTCCACGGATTTTTTAGAGACAGTTGAAGTGAAAAACAAATTTTGAGGTTTAACAGTGCACCCAAAATTTGTTGTTTGCTTGACCTTGTGATGTGGCTAGTCGAATTTTAGGTTCAGTTGTGAGGACCAAATTTTAGTGTTCGGCCATAAAGAGCCAACTTTTGGTGTTGGATTAGAGAGGGTAAAATTTTGGTGTTTGATTAGTAAACACAAATTTTGAGATTTTTTGAGGGCCAAATTTTGGAGTTCGGTTGGGTCAAATTTGAAATTCAAGGTTGAACAAAATTTGGTGTTCAAAGTTGGATCAAATTTTAGGTTCAGTTTTGGAGTTGGCTAGGGAAGGAATATGTTGTATGATTTTGCATGGGCCACTATTGTTGTAATCCAATGGGCTATGATTGTAATATTTTTCATTATTCGGGTATTAGGTTAGTTAGTTTCTTGCATCATATGGTATTGTACATATATATCTTTATATTGCATGATGTGAGACGATTGTAATTTCTACATGTTATATTTTGGTTAAGTAACATATATATTTTTCACACACTTAATTAAAAGAAGAGAAGGCATTGTCCAAGTTTAGGTAAGTTTATTTTGGGAAAACCTGCAAAACGAAAAAATGTTGATGCCACATGCCTTGGGAGTTCACAGTGCACCTTGAACTATGCAGGTCTTTTTGGGGATGTGACAATGGTGCTTCTAGTAGCACCCCTCAACTTTTTAAAGATAAAATTGCATATTTTTAACATTATGGCTTTGACAACCAATACACTTGGAACCAAAATCTTAAGACCAACTATTGTGAAAATGAACACTTTTACTAGAACCCTAGTATTTCTATTTTTTTTTTCTTATGTGGATTTAATATTCTAATGTTTAGGAAACCATAACCCAAAATCCCATTACTATAGAAAACAAAATTGTGAAAACACAAAAAAAAAAAAGATAACATTAAAAAGAAAAAGAGAGAACCTTTGAACAAGAAAGAAACCATAGATTTATTTTCAATATATATATCTATATATATATTATATATATATTATATATATATAATATAAGTAAGTTACACTGAAAAAGAAACATTAAAAGACCATGAAAAAAGGAATTAACAACACATACATTAAAGAAACTATGGGAAATTTTAGGAAACCCTACCAAATTTATATGTATGATAAATGGGTGAATCCCCATGGTATATAGAAAAATGTATAGCCTATTTTGTAAATAATATAATATGCATATATAATTTTTTGGCAAATATTTTAATGAATAATAAAATTTTGTTAAATCTTGGTGAATTTTTCATTAAGTTATAAAACATTGCAAATTTTTGGCTAATATTTTACAAAATTACATTGTGAAATCTTAGCTAATCCTTGATAATGTATACAAGCATATATAATAATATGAAAAAAATAGTTGAACTATAATATACTCATTTTCCATGTTTAGGAAAAGAAACATAATGGGTAAAGTTGGTTGAAGTTCTTACCGTACATTGTTGCAAATTTGTTCGTATGTTTTTATCATGTTTTACTACAAAGATCTTATTACATCCCAAGGGGCAATTAGTTGTAGAAGCACCCCCAAAGGTGTGTGATGTTGAAATAAAGTTTCTTTTGCTCAAACTTGGTCTTGACACATGCAAACAACTCATTCATATTCTACGTGATTAATATTCTAGAGACATCACATGAAAATAAGGTCTATGAATAGCTATACCAAAATAATGAATCTTTACATCAAATTATTTTGGTTTCTTATACATTTATTCTCAACAAAGTAGATACTTATCCAATTCCTTAGCTTCAGTTGAACCAAATTTAAGATTTAGAGCTTCCTCACTAATTGTAGGTATTTAATCTCCTCTTTGGATCATAACTATTGTAGTAGTTGTTACACTTTATTCTATAGTTTAGAACTCTAATTATGTTCAATTGGAAAACAATTCCTTGAAATTGCAAAAAGCGAAAAAATGAGACTAAATGGAAGATATATTTACATTGGAACTTAATTTTCTACATGATAAACAAAAGGTAATAACACAAACAGATTAAATAGCTAAAATTGATGAGTTCAAAAATATAACACATAAATTTAAACAATATTCTTTGCATGTTCATTACTTGGAAAAACATGTCACAAAACAATCATCATCAAGGGATTTTGCACTTCAAGAATGACAACGCAGTAAACAATCTATCTTTGTCAATTGATTACGTGTGATGTTCTTTTAGTCTTGGCATGAAAAGTATAATTGTGTTGGAAGAATGGTAGTCTCATGATAATAGGTCTCCTACTATGAACACATAGGAACCTAGAGCATAGACCATTTTTCTCTTTGCTTGGCTAAGCAGAGCTCATTTTCCTTTCTTAAAAACCAATAAGTATTTTCAAAGAAAATATAAAATAAATATAGTAGATTCTAAGAGGTGAGATTCTTTAGTCAGCCACAAAATGAAAGGAATTCTATTATATATATATATATATATTATATATATATATCCTTAATAATCAAATATATAAAGAAAATATAGTTATTATGGAAAACACAATGCCTCTAGAATAATTGAAGTCATTTATTGCCTAATACCATATCTTTCTCTATAAAAAAAAAAAAAAAAAAAAAAAAAAAAAAAAAAAAAAAAAAAAAAAAAAAAAAAAAAAAATTACTCAATAATGGTCTTTAACTTTAATTAAAACCCTTAAATCAATAAAAATAAATATGAAACCAATCATGCCACAACAAAAGCTTCAATTAAACATGAAATGAGAACCAAAAGCATTCAAGAGATCATAATTTTTAACCAAAATAAACCCAAAAGTTTCAAACTTGGAAAATGCAACAAACTAATAATCCATTAAGAGTGACCAATGTATTAGAACTAGACAATAATAATAAAAACATCATCTTATTGAAATGAGCCCATTCTTGTTCAACAAAAGTCTTGTTAAATTACTTATTTATCCTTTAATAGTAGGACATTATCATGTGAAAAGATAGATCCTCAAGTCATCAAATTCTAGCTTCATTTTTTGTCATAGACAAGAAAGAGCTAATGTAGTTAACTATCAACACATCAATCTTAAAACAAGGAAATGTGGCTTCAATGTTACAATGAAAAATACAAACTATTTGACTCGTTCTTACCTCAAATGCAATGTCAAATTGGCATGCAATAATCTTATTGGGGATAAATAATATCGAACCTACACGCAAAATAGAGGAACAACAAATTCAATCAAATAAAAAGAATCACATCATTGGTACTATCCATTCATTATGTCTTACACTACCACTGGAACATGTATACAATAATAAGTGTCCCCTGGGCCTTCATATATATTGGGCTAGATAAAATCTTGCGTATATAAATTTTCCAGTTCTCATTTTGGTCCTCATTTTCTTCATTCTGAACACAACCTTTTCTATATGGACTATCATTTTGAGCCTCCGAACTATTATGTTCCATATCAAGTTTACTAGATAAGTTTGTTATATTTTTTCGACCCTTCTATCACAATTTGATTACCAAAGAGCTAGTGTTATTTCATATAGAAAATTGTTAATGTCATACTTTTTTACATATAATCTTCAACATATATCCATTTATTTATCAAGCTTGTTCCTCAACTTTGACTTTAGAAATGATAGTGCACCAAACATCCTCTTGTCCTCCACTGATCCCAAAATTATGGTTTGACACAAATATGCTAATTTGAAATATGTTGATATATTTACTTGTAAGTATAGGCTAGCACTTAAAATAGTCCATAAGCTTTTTATTGCACCATATTCTAGAGGATTATGCAAAATAGGAAATTGTTTCCACATTGTTTTAGCAAAGAGTGTGACTTGTTGAAATAATTTTGATGAATCCAAAATACCCTAAATCTGTTCTCCCTGTATTTGGACCTTATTTCAAAAGTGGTGCACCGGAGTTTTTAGTTTAGACACAAAGTCATCTTTTAAAGTGTTTTGAAATTGTTGATTTTTCCAATATTGAGGATACACCACATACATGGCCTCCACAATTCATCTTGAGGAAATCATTCTCTTACCTATGATGCTAGAGATTGTGCGATTTCTGTTAGGTTTTGCCTTACTAAAATGATAAAATTATCGAATAAGTCTCTTGACACAAGGCACTCTTTGGTGAACTATCATGTCTTATCAATATAATGAAAGGGAACCATATATCCATGCACGACCATACATAATATCCCTTTTCATCATACTTCATTTTTTTTTGGTATACTCTATATTGACGATTGTATTCCAATTTCTAAACTGTGGACCTGTAAAAAATTGACATCATATACAAATTATCTAATGAAAGACATGCTAATTTTCTTTCATTTGTGTATTTTGCAATATACATTGTGCAAATTTGAGATATTTTCACAAGAACATTTATTTCATCTAGCATCAGAAGAATTCCACTCAATGTTAATAATGTCTCTACATCAATTAGTTGAAAGAGAATATCTTGAGCTTTTTCCACACTGAATTGATGTTCATACATGACCCCTACCAATGGTTGGTACTCACTACATAGTCTTTGAGTTGCTCCATTCAATAAGATCCATCTTGTATAAACACCTTTTAATAGCTTGTTTCCATTCACAACACTGTCAACAAATTTTTTAAACTTTGAAAATCATTTAGCAGTACGCAAAATGTATGCATAAGCCTCTCGTACAATATCTTCAACTTTTGAAGTAAATGAAAACTTGTTTACTATTTTAAATGCAAGATTCATCCTATGAACCATACAATGAATACTTAGCATATACGTTGAAGTTGATAGTTTTAGTCTAATAGAAAGGCCATTTCTTTGTCCTTGCATTACTGATACTCCATTTGCTCTGACACACACCAACTTTTTTGCAATCATTAAATTATCCATACCACCAATTTCCTTCAAACTATTAATAACAAGTTCATAAATATTTTTAGTTGTAGGATTATCCTTCATTTTATGAATCCTAGGTAGATGCGAACACCTAATATGGTCATTAACCATATAGATACTCATGTAGATCTAAGAAGTATTACCAATAGTCATAACCTCATCCAATGACATTGACAAAAATCTAGCATTTGAAATCTTTTGTCTCATATCGTCATTTTCTTCTTGAGCTATATATCTTTCCCAAACCCATTAACTTGTTATAGACGAATGTGAACATGGAAAATTTTGATAATTTTTCATTGGATGACCTTTAGATGAGATGTGAAATACAATGCTTAATTATGTCATCCTAGATAACAAATTTCTTTCCACTGTATTTCCAAATAGAGATTTGATGCTTCCTCCACTTTCCTCAAGTTGCCCCTAATTAAATATTTCTAATACTAATATTAAAATTTGACATGTTGGAATTTCATAGAATATTTCCATCTAATAATACACTTCTCCCCACCATTTACAATTTTCTTCTCATACACCTTTCGTGCATGCTTCTCTATGGTATCTAACTTATTTTGAAATTTCACTTTCTTACTAGTTTTCTAACTACATGCATTGCATCTAACTTCTCCTAAACTCCCATTCTCATTTTTTGGAGGTAGTATATGGATATATTAAGAGCCAATATTCTTGGAAGTTTCTCCCTATGCCCCATTGACCTTCTTTAGTTTTATGTGAATATGTTTTTTCCTTTCCCAAGGAAAGACCTTCAACATCTTCATTGTCAATTTTTAGTGAAATTGCATTTATATCACTTTGATCACTAGAGGAACCTATTCTCTCATATCTTATTTGGATATTAGACTCATTCTCACAAGAGTTGACATCTCCTTCAGTGATAGGTTGTTTAAATAACCTTGAACCATGAAGAGAATGTAGATCTTTGGATTGAGGCTTTTGAAAGTATGATAATACATCTTTTTGTCGTAATGTTTTCTACTCATAATTAGTGTTTGAAATCTCACTAAATGTTCTACAATTGAAATTTGAAAGTGATTTAGAAACAAAAAATGAAACCTACATGATAAAAACAATATAAAATTAGTACAATTCCAACCGAGTATGGAATATCTCTATCAATTTATATTTTTTATATTTTCATGAAACCAAATTCTATGAGAAACATACATTGAAAAGTAAAAGACATAAAAAATAAGTTTGCATCAAGGAAGGTCATTAAAACAAAGGGTGGATGGTAGATGAATTAAGGAAGGGAAAAACAATTACAAACAATAGAAACTTCCAATAAGCTACATATTTTTTCTTAAACTCTTGTTGAAGGAAATCCTTTGTCCCATAGGCGATAATGGAGGGGAAACTACTATTCAAGCCACCCACTGTCACCTAGGTTTCATTACCTCTCACATTTAGGTCAAATGTAAAGTCCTAAACTTAAGGGGTGAATCCAAAAATATTAAGAATTCATTTATATTATCTTTTATTGAAATTTTTTACATATAAATTGTTGTTTGATTTTTTTTCGAATTTATATAAAATATATTTTATAAATTATCTTAAAAAGATATTTTAAAAATAATAAATATCTTTTTACTTGGAAAAACTAAAAATATATATTTAATTTTTATATATTCAAATAATTTTCAAGAACCACATAAGCTATATTAAAATTATGTTTAGGTTTGGGATCATTAGTGAAATTCATCCTCATGTCAAAGATTCAATTGTGAAAAGAGTGTAGCCTAGAAATAAATATAAAAAATGGAAACAAAGCAAAAGAGATAAATAATCAATTTTCTCTGTGTGTAAAGTGAACTTCTATTACTTCAAAAATTGGGGATTACATAACAAAGTAGCATCATTCTGTAATATTCCTAATTGGAAATATGAAGTGAATAGAAAAACATGCACTATAACAACAACTAGGAAATTCAACACATACATAGAAAATCAAAACTCTAGAGAAAATGCACCAAATTCTTGAGCCATTTTATTAATTTTCAATGGAATAGAGTACATATGAGTAGGAAAATAGGAATATGGGCTTGCTACAAGTTAAGCAAGACCCATGTTGAAATTGCGATGCCCAAGTGTTGGAATGACTCCACCAAAATCTCTACAATGGCCCAGAAAATTCAATGCCTATGGTGCTAGAAAGAAATAGGAAATTGGCCCTTAGATGTGCTCAAAAAATTCTAAAATTGAAGTTGGTGCCTTTTCTCAACAAGGCCAAAAAAACCCAGGAAGGGTTTTGCCCTAAACCAACTCTCTAAGAAACCTAAAAAGTGATGCAAATTACCAGCTGACTAGTAAAATGCATTGCTAAAAGAAAATAAAATTTTGGTCTGAATACTATTCAGGTCACTCTGAAATCACAACTACAGACTCCTCTCCAAATACCCACAAAAACCTAGAAAGGTTTTGGCCTAATTTCAAGTGACGAGAGATCCTACCAAATGGTGCGAGTGGCCCTCTGGTTGGATACACACTTTGTTGTGAAATAATGCTCTTGAAAATCCTCAAATCCTCCAATGAAGTGCCACTAAAATTGCACAAAAATTCCCCTCCGAAAATTACCTTTTCCCTCCATCCAATCTCCTCTATAAATTATTTTTCCTATATCTTACGCAAGATTTTTTTGGTGGGCTATGCACACTACCATAATGGAGAAATTCGGCCCAAAAAATGGCCATGACTTCTGCCCTGAAAAACACTACCGAAATTATGGTCTCAAGACAGGAAAACTCTTTGCGAATCGCTATATCTCCCAACTCACTCCAGCGAATGAAATTTGTGCTCCACAAACTGCCTCTATGCCCTGGAAGTGTGCAGAGCTAGGTAAAATACTACGATCTAGCTCCATGAGAGCCCTAAATTGGACTCCCAAAATTCCTCACTAGGGAGACACTCAAAGTTCTCCAAAATTAAGGTGGGATTTTACATGAAATCCCTGTGCTAAATAACACTTATCTTCTTGTGCTCAACAACTCCAAGATAAGATGGAATGTAAAGCGTGACAGTTAGAAGATTATCCACAAAATGAATCCATCCTCTTTTTATAATTTCTCCTCATGCTTCTAGACTCATTTTTAATATTATTTTATTGATGGGGGGCATTTTCCACTAAGTGAATTTTGCCGCCATTTTAATAAAAAATAATGTGCCCCTTTTAAATGAATATTACTAAAATTGGGAAAATTTCTTTAGTGACTCCCATATTCACAAAATTGAGATATTACAATCCTCCCTACTAATTGGGAAAATTTCTTTAGTGACTCCCATATTCACAAAATTGAGATATTACAATCCTCCCTGCTAATTGGGAAAATTTCTTTAGTGACTCCCATATTCACAAAATTGAGATATTACAATCCTCCCCTGCTAAAATTTGCTTGTCCCCACAATTCTTGAACAAGCGCTACCTCTCTTTGCTGACCCAAACTATCACCGCAAATAATGTGGGGGTCCCAAATGTGCCACTAAGTCACCCTGATTCCATGCACCATTCTATCTTAAATTAATCTCTCGATACCAAGATCTCAGTTCATCTTACTCAATGTGGAGCACTCCTTGCACCACAAGACACAATCACCATAAACACTCTGCATATCGCCAACAAATAGAGCATCCTGATCGCATGGAATCCTAACCAACAACTCAAGAAGTTGCCTTGATGAGAAAACAATTTCATGCACTAGAATAAACACCTGAGGATGAAATCCAACCTTCGTGGATATAAATCCGCCCCCTCCTGAACTCTCTCGAATCTCCTCTTGTTGATCATCCTATCATACTAGTGAAGTGCCTCGAACTATCTGAAAGTCAATAGAGAGAAAAATGTTATTCATAAATCTGAGACCTAATGGAAGGTCTTCTTAATATGATCTTATGAAAAATAGTTCATCCCTATGGGTAGTTGAATTTCCAAGGCTTGAAATGTCAGGGTCCCATTCTAGTCTCAAAATAATGCCACCTTGTTTTTGTTGCGCCACTCTAATTATAACTAATTACCTATAGTGCACATGCCATATCCTCCTCTCCTGGGACCTGATGGAAAAATAATTGTAAAGGAAAAATACATCCTTCCCAAGCATCTGCATAATGCCAAAGCCTACCCACCCAAAGCTAACTCTAAACCTGTGAAGCAACAGGGGAAGCTTTCCTTGCCATACGATGAAGGCCTCAGTGAACCCCCTTGAGTCAACCCAAGAGTGAACAAGATCACTCTCTTCCATGACTCCTCTCATCGCGAGATAGAGTGACCTATAAACTAACTAAATCCCTAGATCCCACAGCCAGATTTGTTGTGGTATAGATCTTACAACAGTTGCAATCCATCAGTGCCTCGTCTCTAGCCATTGTGTGTAAACAATACACAGGTTCCATATATCATGAGCTAATCTGATGCATGCTAAACTTCCATGTGCCTGCCACTATGTAGTACCAATGACTTCTAGAAACCACATGTGCCAAATAAATACCCCCTCAATGCAACCAATAGATGGGTATATGATACTCGTAATTGACACATTGTATGCATATCCATCCTTCTCCTTCCAACCATCACCACTAAGCTTGTCATCCAATCTCTCGATAATGTGCCAATACCGTGTTTGGAGCCGAGAAACCCACTCTAAAATTGCCTCAGTCATACACGGTATCCTTCTCTCAGGTAGGATTGTGACACAACCTGCAGAAAGAGTGGCACATGTCTCCCTCGTGACTAGCTACCCAGGTGTAGGCTCAATGATGAATAATATGCAACCCTTATAGAAGATCACCTCATCCTCCAGTATGTGGTTGTCAACTCGTGCATCCACCTTGCTCCTCCACTCAATAATCTTTGTAACAACCTCCGGGGTAAATATGCATGTAAAAGAAACATAATAGGAACAGAAATACAATAAACATATTAGCCATCAAAATCCATATATACATCAATACATTTGCACACGAAAATTAAGGGAATGAATTTTCTTTTCATATATAAATGCAATGAACCAACTGGAGATGGGACTACCACGTTCCACCCGACCATAGATTGGCTGAGCCAAGTCTCTCTTTAGCCAATTACCCCCATGCCATATTCCAAGCATGAATGTGGGATCTCATGGAACACATCAACCAAAACTCATCCAGGGCTTCCATAGGCCACCCACCTCAACCCATCAAACAATGATTCCACCTCGCAGTCAGAAATCACCAAAAACCATCATCAAATTGGTATCCATCCAAGCCTCCCAGGGCTTCCAGAGTGTTTTTTCAACTAAGGCTTCTAGAACTAGTAACTCAACCCATAGCTTATACAGGGCTTCCAGAGCGTTTGTCCAACTAAGGCTTCCAGGACTAGTAACTCAACCCACCAAGGGCTTCCAGAGTGTTTGTCCAACCAGGGCTTCTAGGGCTAGTAACTCAACCCAAGCTGTTACAAGGCTTCCGGAGCGTTTGTTCAACCAGGGCTTCCAGGACTAGTAACTCCACCCAAGCTATGGAAAAATGAGAACAACCCAGAACAAAGCAATGAAAGTAAACCCACAATCAGCATGGTTATCCAGGAAATGGCAACGCTAGGCAATCCATTGTCAATCCCGTCCATCCTCCATGCCAATGACAGATCATAACCAAAAAACCACATGCATGTGCCATGCATGCCAAAACTAGTGAAGAAATCATACATGCAACTCGGTACCTAGAAGAAAATCTGATGTAGTTGTTGATGTCGATGCCTTCTTGCACTTCCTACTCTTCCTTTGCCTTCTTGCTCCAAGAATCCAAGTATTCCACACCCTCCAAGAGTGCTCCAAGAAAACTCTAAGTAACCAAGAGTATGAGAGATAGAGAGAATAATGAGAGAGCGCCAAAACTGAACTGACAAAAGCTTGCCAACTGATCCTCATAAGCCTTTTTATGAATTAGGCCTCTATTTTCTTCATTTTCCATTATTTTCCTTCATTTTCCTCCTCACATGCAACTTGTTACCTTCCACCTTCTTTTTCTCCCAATTTACATTCTTTTAATAAATAAATGTGCCAAAATGTCGTTTAATGCCTTACCCATTGCCTTTGCCAATTTCCTTAGCCATAAACAATCAAATGAACACCCCCTAGTATGTCTTGCCCAACATTCATCTTGGAATACGTGTCCCAGTCATCCGTGGTTATTTTTTTTAACATTTATTACATGGAATTTTCACCGGGGCTGTTACAGAGCTCTCCCTCTTGGGGACACCGCCCTAGGTGTTCAATCACACATATACCTTAGCAACCTGCTGACAGAAGACATATTGTTCATGGAGCTTTATAGCCCAGCTCGATGCAGTATTTACAATGAAAGATCAACTCAAGACATAACATCATGAAAACATGACAACATACCGCATAGTGGAGCTTTATAACATAGCTCATTACAGTATTTACAATGATCATCTTTCTTAAAAAATCATATGATATCATAACATCATGATAACATAACCACATGATAGCATAATAACATAACACCCATACCGCATAGTGGAGCCTTATAACATAGCTCATTACCGTATTTACATCCATACATGGGTGTACATATAACAACCTCATCAAAATATATATACCAAAACATATGTCAAATCATATACCAAAAATATTTCAATCATACATTAATCATCATATAGCATCTATCAAAACATCATAAGGCATATATCAAAAACATCATATAACATGTATCAACCAGCATAAAGCATATAGCAAATCATCATAAAGCATATATCAACCATCATGAAGCATATATCAATCACCATAAAGAATATACTAAACTAACATAAATCAAATACTAAACCATCATAAAGAAACTACCAAACTACCATAAGCAACCACCAAACCACCATATCAAGCTACTAATTCTTGTAGTTGATTTCAACTACCCAATTGGGCATGTTCATGATTCCTATGCTATGCACATAACTTCCATCAGTTTTAAAATAAATTAAAATAAATTCACATCATACCTCATTGGTAGCTCATCAATAAGGTACATTTGCAATCATGTTTGCTTCCTGTCACAATAAGTCAAACTAGCATATTTGACCAAATCAACATGTATACAAATATCACATTAGATTAGCTAAAAACATAACCATCAAAATCATAAATGAAATGTAACCATCATAAATCAAAATCATAGATCACATGTAATCATGATAGGCCATAATCATAAATCACATGCATACTAAAACCAAAATACAATACCGATACTTATCCTTTCATCAATCCTTAGCTTCTACCTTCATCTTTATTCTGTATGCACTTCAGATCAATTGCTACACCCAACAAACACCCAATGCCTTCTCCTCAACCATTTGCATAGACACATAGTGTGCATCAAACACATACAACCACACAACGTACCACACTATGCAATACATGCATCTACTCTTGACATACAACACGTACACCTACACATAGTGTATCCAATACAATGCATCCATATATACCTGATGTGAAATACCACCCAATTCATGTACCTACATAAAGTACCACACAATGAGTACACATGCCATAATACCATGACTACATGATGCACATACATAATACCAAATTCCCTCAATACAACATGTATGACATGCACACAATACCACACGTGCATCAGTACCATATGTACAACATCTACACAATACCACCGGTACACCACACCATCTGCACAACCTGTGCACAACATCACATGTACACGGTGCCACCTGCACAACATGTACACAACGCCACATGTACACTACACCATTGTACAATGTGTACACAATACCACATGTACACAGTACCACATGCACGATGTGTACACGACACCATATGTACATAGCATCACATGCACGACATGTACACAGCACCGCATACTTATAGCACCCTATGTACAACATGTACACGGCACCACATGCTCACAACACCACTTGTACAATCATGCACACAACACCATATGTACATAGCACCATATGTACAACATGCATGCAACACCACATGTACATAGCTTTGCGTATCCAACATGTCCATAGCATCATACATACACATCACTGCATATCCAACATGCACAAAGCACCAGATGCACACACGCCACATATACATCATGAAGATAGTACAATATGTATACAACACCCCATATGCAATATTTGCACAACCTTATTTGTACCATCCTATACGTAACATTGCATAAATAACATGTACACATGCTATGTATACACAACACAAGTGCACACATCATAGATGCAACATGTACAACATATACAACGTATGCTCAACAATAGTACCACACATCCAAAACCACATTGTCCTTACCAAGAAACCTTGCTTCCCGTGTCTTATCCATGCTTACCCTCGTATATTTGTTGTCACTACTCTTCCCAATTGATTCCTCGTAAGAACAGGAACCTCTTCATGTCATTCTCCTGCATAAGCAATCATTCCTCCACAAGAATGATCCGTGACAACCTTGTAAGACAGTAACATAGATACATGGATACATACATACATATATAAATGTTAGCATAAAACAATCATGATCCTATTAGACAACAACATACATACATACATGTATACATATATAAACTTCAACATAATCATGATCATAAAATAATTACCAGATAACATAAGGTCTAGGTTAAGAGAACTTCCTTTATTCATGCAACACATGCGCAACATTGAGAACAATAGTTCCCAACATAGCCAAAGCATATGACACCTCTGATCCATTTACTTTACCTTTTTGGTTACCTTTCTCATGTTTGTACTACTATTGTCCATTTGCCACAATTGACCCAACCAGTCCAACCGATTGTCATAGTCTTACCTTCTGCTACGCTTACTCATGCACAGAGCTTCATCTAGGTCTGATATCATCAGTTGGGTACCACACATCTCTCCTAATTTCCATCAACTTTCCTCTTTCCCAACCAATTCCCAATACTCAAAACGTAAAAGGCAAGACAAGAAACAAACAAGAAGAAGACCATAAGAGCCAATAACAACATGACTCTGCAAACAAAGTTGTATGTCCATACACTAGACATAAACAAAGCCGCAAATAAAGATCAACAATTCATAAAATACCAAAATCACAGGACGAACTATTGGAAATAATATTGAGAGGGGGGGTGAATCAGTATTATCAGATCAATAATTTAATTTTCCAAACAGATTTGTATGCGCTACTTCAGCTAAGTGAACTAGCATGTATACGCGACTGTACTTAAGGCAACTAGCATATATGCAGAGAACTTTTGATTTATCCAATTTATCATGCATTGAAATTTAACCAGTATATCAGAGATTTATTAGACAGTGCAGTAAAAGCATAATAAAGCATCACACATAAGCAACGCACATGAATGCCAAGATATAAGGTGGAAACCCAATATGGGTGAAAACCACCTGTTGTTGTCATCTCTATCTTCTTTTAATAATAAGAAAATTTGTTTACAATTTTGTACTAGTGCAGACTTATACTAGTACGCAAGCTTCTACCTGCAGAAGGTTACAACCTTCTCTTGTTCTCTAGCTTCTCCTGGAAGGGAGCTACAACCCCCTAAATCTTGTACTAGCCGATATGTTTACTAGTACGTAGGCTGCAACATATAGAAGGCTACGACCTTCTTTCTTCCTCCACGGACCATGTTTCATAAATTTTCAGATTGGATCCATCAACAAAATCATAACTATAATTCAATCATTAAATACATCTGCATCAACCAATCACTTTCTGAACCAACCACAACCAAATCAATCAATCGCTTTGACAACCCATCAAACTGATGATTCAGAATATTGTCACCAGAATACAGTAACCAGAACCCAGAACTTTGCAACAGTAAATAGAAACAACTGAAACATATTTTAATAAGGTATACGCTACTTCCATGTTTCGAACCTGCGTGTATACGCACTTTTCTCAAAGCCAACTAGTGTATACATCTTCAAATATTAATTCATAATTCTGCAGCTATTCCAAACTTTAGTTATACCCAGATCATAATATTTACATAAAAACGCATGCATCAGTATTCAAATCTAGAATAAACATGATCAAACCATATAAAGATAATTCATTTCAAGCCTTAAGATCTTGATCCATCATTAGATCTTATCCTCCATCAACCGCTAAGGTTCATCCCTGGGTTAGATCAAGCACAACACCATAAGCCAATCACCTGCATGCTAGGTCTCAGACTTCATCAGATATTCGATACTTGCACACCTGGCCTAGTTATCTTCTCCTCCTTTTATAGTTTTAAGCCTTTCTCAATACCATGGACCAAAACCACTTAGGACCAATACCTTGGACCAAATACCTAGGGTCAATACCTCAGACCAGATACCTTGGACCAATACCTTGGACCAAAACTTAGTTTTCCAAGATATATGTGCTTTTCCTTCTGTGAAAGTGCATGTGTATGTATATGCTACTTATGTTCAGTGAACCTGCGTGTATACACATCTTAGCCAAGGTGAACCTACGTATACCTCTCTTTCTTCATTCTATGTAGACCTGATCTATAATTCTTTGTTGTTAACCTGTTATACTGTGATCTTTCATCTTAGTGAGAGCCATTAAGGACAATACCTATATCATAATGCCAACAACCTCCCCCTTTGGACTTGATGGCAACAACAACACCAAGTCACTCTCCGCCTTTGACATCAAGGGCAAAGGGTCATGCTCCCCTTCTAACATACATTATGTTGGTCATGCTCCTCCTGAGTACATGCTAAATTCTCTGATATGCTAAAGTGTAGTGATTGAGCTCCCATGATTGAGTCCATGCTCCCCCTAAGCACAAGCAAAGTCTGCAAAAATATTTTCCAAAAGAATAACATGACTCTATACATACATCACCAATGACCTTCCTATCACTCATGAATCATACATACATCCATCTCCCAACCAAGTGGGGATATACCAAATTTGACTCATCCACCCAACCAAGTGGGAATATACCAATTGTTTATAAATGACAAAAACAAGAAATATTACATCATCCATCCCATGCATAGTGGGGTTACAAATTAGGTCTTTTCATGACCTTTACATTAAAAGATATGCATGACATTAATAATAAGGACATCAACAAGACCATGATAATCATCAGCAACTATCATACACCATATATGATCTGCACCATCAGTAACATCAGGATCAACAATCTGTATATTTCCATCATCAAAAGAGTCACCTGAATCAAAACAATTATGTGGATATGTACCAAGATCTTCTAAGATAATGCCAACAATGCATTATTAGAAGCATATGCTCCCCCTAAACCTATGCCATATGTTTACTGCCAGATCTGATTATTGCATATATCAGTAAGAAATATCAAAGCATCATCATCAATTAGATATACATCAAGTTATCAACAACTTTATGAGGACAAATATATTTCCACATGTTATCAATAGATTGTAACCATCATCAAACATAGCATATAATTGACAAAACCATATCAGACCCCTTTTTCCTGAGTCTGGCCCACTGCTTTTCCTCAAACCAACATATACACGGTTGTTCCCACAGAAACCCATGTATGTACGAGACTACGCTTCATGAAACTAGCGTACAACAACCTTTCTCTGAAAAATAGGATTTAACAGCAGGATGATGCAGCAACTACTCTCAGCTTTTGTCTGAGATATTCAAATGTCTCTCTTGGCAGTGGTTTAGTGAATATATCAACAACCTGTTCTTTGGAGGGAACATACTCCAATTTGACCTTTTGTTCAAGCACTAGTTCACGTATAAAATGATATTTGATGGGTATGTGCTTAGTCTTGGAGTGCATGACTGGATTCTTTGAAATATTGATGGCACTTGTATTATCACATAGAATGGAGATGGGTGGAGTACATGTGATCTGAAT